>JASANE010026911.1:0-10551 GCA_030248225.1 Trileptium ribeirensis
TCCCACAGCGCTCTTGCAGATTTTTCCACATCCAGGGTAGGCACACGTCAACGATTTTGTCCATGTCACGTTCCTTGCCAGACGTTCGTCGTTTCGGTATCTGTTGCCATGTTGTTTGTCGACCATCGTCAGATGGTCTTTACGTTGTTTCACGATCTTTCGCCACATCTCCTTGTCGGTGACCTTAAGGTCTAGACCGTCCTCGTCGATTCCGGCCTCTGTGAGCAGACGTTTCCAGTAGTTGACCGTGTTATTCTTTTTTGCCTTGGATTTTGTTATTTGTTCCAGAGGTTGGTACCATCCAAGTACCGCTCGCTTGGTCTGTCGGTCATCTGACATGCGCAATACGTGTCCTATGCGTTGCAGGTGGGCAATTTCTATTTTCGTGCGTATCGTAGCGACGCCCAGTTCGTTTCTGATGTCTTGCATGTTTGTGTTCTTCGTCTCCATCTCACGCAGCGGTTCCATGGTCTTAGAACTCCAGATGTAGCGGTATATCCTGTCGACGAACTTCTGCATCTTCTTGATGCTCCGAATCCAGAACGGCCGTCTTGCGGCGTTGTATAGCATGGCACATTCGATGCATGCCTGGACTACCTTCGCTTGTACAGTTTTGGTCAGGCGGCATTTTACGAAACGTTTCCTGATCGTTGTCCAGCTAGCTGCGGCTCGTCCGATGCGCCGCTTAACATCTTCCTTCTCGCTGATCCATGTACCCAACATCCTAATGTTTCCGCCATCGTCGGCTCCGAAAAGCAGTTCTTCCTGTTTGGCGTCGTTCGTTTTCTCTTCGAAGCTCCTCATGCCTTCCTTCATTACTTGCAGAGCGGTGCCGATTTCGTCACTTTGGCCGATTATCGTTGTGTCATCGGCGAACAGAGAACATGTAAAATCGTGGTGTAGGGCTTCCGAGTTGTATTCGTTTACGCGTTGCGTCGGTATCGTATGACCAGGTAGCCACGACCATGGTATGCCGACATTACGCCCCTCAATTCGGCCCAGTTGTTGCCGCTTAATTTCCACAATGCGCATGCATGCTTGATGGAAAATATTGAACAGTATGGGAGACGTCGGGCATCCTTCTCTGAGACCCCTTTCGGGGTACCAGCTGGAGCTATCGTTTTCGAGGCCGCGTACTTTGTACGAAGTAACCTCGTGTAAATCCTGTAGTTTCGCGATCAGGCTTTGGGGCATATCGTATTTTGCTAGCAGTCGCCACAGTATCGGTTTGCTCACGCGCGGATACGCCTTCTTTAGGTCTAGTAGGATCGCGACGCTATCACTGCTGCCTTGTTAGACGCCCGTCGATTTGTTGTACTCGTCGACGTCTTCGTGGATTCGGATGAAGATCTGTGTACTGTCGGCAGCCGAACGTCCGCCTCGAAAACCGCATTGGTTGTCGTCCAGCAAACCCATTTCTTCCGACCATATTCTCAGGCGTGTCGCTAGGATGCGGGCCAGGATTCTGCTGATCATTGGAAGAAGGCATACGCCTCGGTAGTTGTTCATGCCGTTACGGTCTCCCTTCTTGAACAGCGGTATTATCAGGCCCTCTTTCTCCGTCGGCTGCCAGGCAACGGCTGGGTTGTTAAACATGAAACGAATCTGGTCGTACGCCGTCCTTTGAAGGTTTGCGTCGGCCAGCTTTATGTAGCGCAGCCGTAGTTCGTCGGCCCCTGGCGCTTTGTCGGCCATCTTGCCTATTTCCCTCGCGATGTCATCGTGGGAAGGTGTTTAGCAGAGCGTTGCGTTTATTCTTGCTACCTCGGCGGGACCTACCGTCGGTGAGACCACCTCGTCAATCGCGATTTCCAGCTGTTGTGGAGTGATTTCGTAACGATCCTGCGCTACTGCTTCCAGATGTTCCTTGAAGGCCTTTTCGCTGAAGGTCGTTCCCGTACGACAGTTGTTGAAGGTGCCCCTCGATTGAAGTGTCCTCAAGATAGCGTACATCAAACCTTGCTTTCCGCTGTCGGCTGCGTTTCGGCATTCATCCGCTAAATTGTTCCACCAATCGTTTTCCCACTGTTTCAACTTCGATGCGTGTTCTCTTCGGCATGCCATTACCTGTTTACGTGCGGCAGTCTTTACCTCTTCCGGTACGTCCGCGTCTCTCGTCACATTGCGCTGGTGAAGCGCTTGCGATATCCGTACGTTCAGTCGTTTCAGTTCTTCCTCGTGCGGAGCGACTAATGGATTGACTTGTCGTCGCGTTCTTCCACACGTCTGCCTTGCGCTGTCCAGGAGAATTTTCTTCGCCATTTCCCACGTCGGCTGTTGGCCGTCGGATGTAGCTGTTGCCCACTGTTTTTAGTGTTTAATCGGAAGGCCTGCTGGATGTCTTCGTCGAGCAGCTTTTGCCAGTTGATGTTCGAGCTACGTTGTCTTAGTGATACTTTGGCTTTTGTCCATCCAAGTTTCTTCATTTGCAGCACCTTAGGCTGGTGGTCCGACAAACGATTCCCTTGTCCGCTGTAGATCTTTTTCACCAGTATGTGTCGGTTCGCTGCTTTCGTGATGAAACCATGGAGTTCGTACCGACGTTTCGAGCGGCGGTTTCTCCATGTCCCTCTTCGTTCTTCATAGAAGAACGAATTTATCCATGCCAGATCGTTTCCGGCGATCCAGTTGACTAAATCTTCGCCCTACTCGTTTGTCTGCGGTAGGTCGAAAAGTCCCACGTGTCTCTGTTGGATATTCTTCTGCCGATTTGCGCATTTACGTCGCCGCCTATGACCACTGGGTTGTGGCTGGATTGTGTCAGACGTTCCAGATTGTGGCGAATCTCATTTAGCACTAGGTCGTTGTCCGGGCATCCTTGAACCGGGCAATAAATCGCCGCGACTGACAGGTCCGGTAGGAAAATCGCTGTTATCCGGTCAAACGTCAGCTTCCGTTTTCCCTTATTGCACCACAGCAGGTATAGCTCTCGATTTAACAACACGCCGGTTTTTTGTGCGTGTATCAGGTAGCGTTCTTCTTTCCTGTGATGGTAACACTTTACCCCTTGCTCTGTTGCCGCCAATTCGCTGACTAAGGTGATGTGCCAGTTGCTCTTCACAGAGTGCTTGACAATTTCCCCGAAACGTTCCTTCCTCAGATTTGCTCTTTGTACGTTCCATGTGGCGATGCTTAGTTCCGTTTCCTTCAACCACTGTCGATGTTTCCGTTGCTTTCGTTCTCGTTTGTCCCTCCGTTTGCGGTACCTGTTTTGTCGGCGCATGAAAATCCACAGCTTGGTTTTCTTGTACGGCCCCGGGTTTGTCTCGATGTCATCCTTCAAATTGCCACAATTCACCTCTCCAGTGCACGACGTAGGAGTCCGCAGCCTGTAGGGCCACTCGCCATCACTGTGTTTATCGAGATGTATCGATTGGCTGGATCAACACCGCTCGTTTCAGGTGTTACTTCGGACGGGGTGTCGGTCGTAGGTCGCGGCCCGCCCCTTCCATCACACCCTTGCAGTCGTCTTGCCAGGGATCCGAGGGTCCCTGCCAGCTAGTCGCGACAGAAGGCCGAGTGCTTGACCAGCCATCCACATCTTCGTCCCAGCATTCGTCGTCGTCGTCATCGTCAACGTCTACTTCTTCCATTATAAACGGATTACTAGCTTTCTTAGATTTACGTTTGATGGAAAATGTCATATAGTCTTCCACCCCTTTCGCAATGCATTCAATTTCAAGTCCCTTATTTTTACATATAGCACCAAGTTCTTAAATTATAAGGTGTCCATCGTATCTACGTAAATAATTATGAAATAATACAGTTACATTACGATTGAGTCTATACCCAATATTACATTGTGCGTGAGCAGCGCCTCGATATCGACCACAAAAATGACAGTGGTCTCTAGCTTTATCGTCAGGATCCATGGAATTATTACATATATAACATTCTAAAGTATTATTGAATTTACATTGTTCATGATTTGTTAGACTGAGAGGTTTAGTTGGAAACTTTTGAAATTGTTCTGATAATTCAATTACATTATTGAGGTAATGTTTGACTGTATCTTCTCCGCGATATATATGAGGTTGGCCAATTTGGACTTTATTGTTGCAACAACCGAAACAGTCAATAAGCCCATAACCACATGGCGTATGACGTTGGTACGGATTTGTATATGAAGTGGATGTTGATGGTTCACAAGTGACGACTTTTCGAGAATACACTCGAAATCAGCATATATGACGCATGGGGATCGTTGCATACGTTGAATGTTTATGAATTGAAGCGTTGAATTGGAAGGTGGTGTTTGGATTCGCGATGGTTTATCATGACGACATTGCTGCAGATGTTCGTCACGTTTAGCTTTAGTGTAGCGTGGAACGAGACATTTATCACAAAAATATATCTTATGTTGATGTCGACGCTGGTTATGTAGCAACGAATCCAAATTACGAACCAGACAGTAATGTTCTTTGTACAGCAGAAGATGGATGCATGGTTGGTATTGGGACTTAGATATATCCTGTGGGTAAATTACACCATCTTCCAGTCCATATACATTAATAACAATGTTATTTTGACGCTCGAATCGGGGTACATCTTTAAGTTTGACCGGATATTGGATACCGTTCTTATTAAGTTCATCTGTATATGTTTCATAATTTGATACCCTCTCAGCGTGTTGATTGTAACTGAGAGGATGCAGTGCTGCCAGAACGCTCCAGAGGAAACATCTATTGTCGCTGTTTTGAATATTGAGGACCGCATGTTTATTGCGGATCGACGCTGGGAGTTCGATATAGGAAGCCACTTGCAGTGGTCGATATTTGCTGATGTGTACATCAGCATGTTGGACTTCTTGAAGGACCCATCCAGATCGTCTAATTTCTTTATTAAATCGTTGAAAAATTCGATCAACTTGACATCGATGTTGTTGCCGCAGAGGATTGTTCGGGACTTGGTGTTGAAGTGTGCAGTCATATGTGTACTGTCGAGTTTGCGCAGCACACATTTGACGGAGATCCAGAGCTTGATACCACGGTTGAGCTGACTTTCGATCAATGGCTCCAACATCTGGCGCGATTGCGTCAGGAAAACGGATAAATCGCTAATGTGGTGCTTGGGTACCAGATAGTAGCTACATAGGTACCCTTTTAGCGCCTCGATCTATTGCCGTAGCGTAATCGAGTCGGATTGCTCAACAATTGTTGATTGTTGATGTTGATCGTCAACAATCTCCTGCGACATCTGGCATAATTGATCGAGATGGTCAGCGTCGGTCGACGGTTGTGGTTCCACGTTCGTTGAGGTGGAGGTTTGCGATTCCACAATGATTGCGTTGGTATTATTTTGACGCGCTTTACAATGTTTCTTTTGGTGCCTAATAAGTGCGTCGTGTCGTGAAAACACTTTACCACACTGCTCACACCAATTTAGTTGCATAGCCTGAATTGCGTGAATATGACGTATAAGATGATCACGTCTAGTAAAGCTTTTATTACACTTATTACAAGTAAGTGCCATTGCTTTTAAGAACTTCTGAAATAAAGTCTTAAAAAGGATGCATACCTTTTAATTTAATAAACAAAACATACCACAATGATAAAACCGATTTGCTACTGCTATGGTATCAGGTTCAGCGTAGCTGAAAACCTCTAATTATGAATTTTTATAAGTTTACTACCACTAGCTATAAATTTATAAAAAACTATTAGCTATGTAACTAAAATATTAGCTATATACTTAAAATACCATTATATATGTAATGTACATAGCCGATAATATATAAATACCAAGTTTGGTAACTCTGTGATAAATAGCTAAAAAGTTATTAAATTAATTAATATAAAATATTAGCTATGTAATTAAAATATTAGCTATATACTCAAAATCACATTATATACGTAATCTACATAGTCGATAACCTATAAATACAAAGTTTGGTTACTTCCCTACTACTAGTTATAAATTTATTACAAAAGAAACCAAAAAACTATTAGCTATGTAATGTATGCAAATTTTATTAAAATAAATAAATTTCACATAACCGAACACATATTGTTACCAATTTCGGTAACTTTTCAACTACCACGTAGTAAATTATTAACGAATAAACCATAAACTATTAGCTATGTAATATATGTAAATTTCAATAAAATAAAATCGCCATAACCGAAAACATTTTGTTACCAATTTTGGTAACTTTTGGACTATAAGGTAAATGTTGAAGCATATAGTGCTTATAACTCGGATGAAATACTACACACGAAGTATATTTTTCGCTTAATTCATATTTCTTTTGGAGGTTTCCACGATTCACAGAGCAACCGCTGTGGTTAAACTATGGATACCAACCCGAATTTACAATTTTTGGGTGTAATTACATCGCAGTATCTATGCTATAAAAAATTAATGGAAGTGACGCCAAACATTGGAAGCTGAAGCCCAAAAGCACTAAGAAAAATAATCTTTTATTTAATCATGGAATGCTACTCAGTGTTGGAGGTTGGAGTTTTTCTGCTTTCCACTCGGTGTAATGGTTGGTTTATCAAACCATTACCTTGAGGGTCACTCCCAACCTTCCCGTTGTTTCAACAGTTGGTTTTTAACCCCATAATGGTTGCAATAGCCATTATGGAGAACAGCGTCGCTATTGTGAGTCGTTGTCGAAACACGAAGCGACGAGTTTTTTTTTCGGAAAGTTTAATGTTCCAGTTGGTGTGCGCGGTTATCGCAACACCCTGGAAAAATACATAGTCTCAACAAGAATTGGATTACGAGTTCCGCAAAGAACTTAAAAAGGTGGGTGTAAATACACATTTTTAATATAATTTCACAGTTTAAATAATTTGAAATATTAATTTTTACATGTGTATAAATAATTTAATATATAATAATTTTATAGTTTGTTTTTAATATGGCGTTAATTTATTGGTAACTTATTACTAATTATTTATACAAGTTTAAGTTTAATTAACTATATATTATTTTAGCATTGAAGATACAAAATCGAGTATGTTGATTAATGTATACGGAGGATCAGCTTAGCTAAATACGGACAATTGTAATATAATTGTAAATAATTGTTGTATATAATAATTAACTACGAACAATTGTAAATAGTTATATAAAATATTGCAAATGTACAATAATCATCATACAATAGTGTGTCATATTCTCCATATTCTGCTGTTGATACCATAAAAATGTAAGTATATAAGTATAATACAAATGTGTTGTGTTAGTACTGTAATGTGGTGTCTATTGTGTGATTTGTATTTCAATATATATAGCTATATGTAACCCCCAAATTGGAGCACCGCAAATCAAAACCAATCAAACAGCCAACCCCTCACAACGTGAGGGTTATATATATAACGTAATTGCATGTAGACGTATAATGACATAATTGTATAAATAGTGCATGGAGAAATGAATATATATACATATATATATTAGAAAGCTATTTCTAATCTAATATATAGCCATTTGTAATCTCCAACTATGTTAACGACACCATGAAATCATTTTTAGCCTTATAATCATGAGACAGCAACATTACTAATGCGCAAGTGCTTATACTACGAGTTTCTGGTGACGCCACGATTTTAGCTTTATAATCATGATACAGCTACTTTACTCATAATATATGTTTGGTATTGCAACGTATCGGGTCCAAAACCCAAAAGTGATCATCTGGTATGCGGACGAAGGGACAAATATAAAAGCATTAAGCACGTGTCGTTTGAGCTAGTGATTATATCAATTTTAAATGATGTGACGTGGCTCGTTCGCAGTATAATTTGAAGTGCCATATGTCACCCCACTCACCACCACATATGTGGGGGGGGGGTAAACCGGCATTTTCTATCTACTCATATTATATATAAAAAACTTGGGACTGTCTGTGGATTTTGTTTAAAAAACATTAAACTAATAATATTATAAATATAATGTTGCAGCCACAAGACTATATACTGCTTGTGGGGTATATTGAAATTATTTTTTGCTCAAACAGTCCTAATAACGCCTCCTTCCTCCACCCCTCCCCCTCTCCCGGAACCTTCTGGTCTTTCCTTAAGCCGACGGAACACTGAATTTTTCGACGTAATTCCAGTCTTTTCAACAAATGGATACATTATTGTTGCCACAGGACAATAATAATGAATGATTATTGGTTTATTATATTAATACTCTGCTTATACCTTTTTGACATTACTCAATGAACTCCTAAATAAAGCAGCGTTTATTTTTAACTTAACTGAGCTTCATGTTTTGAAAGTGGTAACTTAATGCTGGATAATCACGTTTTAAACGATTGAAATCGATTATGTATTGGTTGTTTGCTTTGGTTATTTTTTTGTTTCACATGTTTCTTTGTATCCTACGCGAGAACAGTAGAACCTGTTCGCTGTATTGTATTACAATATAAAAGCAAATAGTGTCATTCATTTACTCAGTTCTAGTCTAAATCCTTAGAAGCCGTTGTTTGTAGAAGTCATTGTTGTGTTGATTGATTGCAATGTAATTTCAATGATTGATTCAATGCAATCATTGCAAAATTTATTAACATACATGTTATGTAAATAAAACAGCTGTAAATAACTGTATTTATCATATATGTAGGCGGCCAAGATCCTTCGGCTTAGGATGGCGGTAGATGGCGCCGGCAAGAGCGTGCTTTGTGTGGGGGGATGTAACTCTAGTCAAGGCAAGTCAAAAAAGAGGTGCCGCCAATATGATATGAAGAATTTCACCATTTTCCTCAATTTTCGTTTCAAACTTTCTCGTAATTGCTAAAATTTTACTCTCGCCGTCGGCGCTTGGGTGGATAGTGCGACACTCCGGGGAGGTTGCTTAGGAGTTCCGATCCTCACAGAGAAACACCTACACCCCTATAGTCACCTATGATATATAAAATGTATATAACAAATAATGTAAACTGATGTAAGTATCGATGTTTGCTGTTTTATCAGCGAATAATCAAATTTTGATTGAGCTTCAGTCAGTCGGCCATCGATTAATCTTCAGAAGGCTCGCCCGGCTTTTCCTTTTGATTCAACAGTTCAAAATCATGTTGTTACAAAATAAGATCAGTCTTCTGTGGTTTCTTCATACAGCGATCCAGCGCTAGGATAACGGCTTGACAGCGTAACGACCAATAATGAAGTGAACGGTGTCTTACGAATTGAAATTAAGAACTGACTTTTTAAATGAAAGATCATCAGTTTATATATTGTCGGAAACTCGTCCGGGTGATAAATCATATGTAAAACGTATGCAAATCAGATATAACACGTATGCTAATATCTTGCCATTGTTTACGCGACGTGTTCGTATTTACAAACCCCTTCGTATTAAGCGGAGACACAGACGTCCGCCACAGTCCAAGACAGAAATCCGCACCTTCTTTGTAAAGATCATGAGATCCGGAAAACCGTGGACATGGCGATGAGCGATCCAGCGTCCGACGAAGGTCGCAACATTTTGATGAGTACGCTTGATCGTGTGACCGCATGGTTGAGCGAGGGACGTTTGCCCTTCGATTTGTCCCGAAAAAGTTGACCGCTACGGCGTTAGGCGGCCTTCGACGAGGTCCGCAAGCTCGTGTTGGTGAGACGACTAGCGCGGGCCAGTGTGGCCAGTCGGGAACTTCGCGAGGATGAAGTCTCCGATGGCGGGTCGTTGAATTGTGTTGTCATCGCGAGGTTGTGGAGCGGTTGGTGCTACATATCCGGCGTCCATGCTGTGGATGAAAGCCGGCCTAAGACCCGATCGAGGCTGATCGTGTCCTCAGTACCTCCGATCTTCACGGAGCATGACTATGTTCGTGCCCATGGTTCTTGACTTCGAACGGCCCGCGGAAGCGTGGCTGGAGAGCGCCTTGACCGCATTGTCCCGTACCCACACGTGAGTGGCGGTGAGAAGATCCCTCGGGACGTGCTGATGGGGTGAAATGTCGACGATCGGGAGCGTTGAGGCGGCTGACGGTAGTCTGCAGTATTCGCACGAAGTCGGAAACGCCCATGTCGTTCAGGCGTGGAGAGTTGGTGCGAAGTAGCAATGAGGTACATCAACGTTCGCCGCCAAAAACCATCTGACACGGCGTCAAACCTTTGTCGTTGAGCGCCGACCGGATGTACGAGCGGGACCCGCCCAGTGGTAGCGATTGTGTTTTTCCCGGGCTGTTGCAATGGGCGCGAAGACCGGTCTTGAGCGTCCGGTGAAAATCTTTCCAGCGCGCCGTTACATGCCGGATGGTCGGCGGTCCTAAACACGACGCTCGATTCCGACCAGCTGTTCCATGAGTGTTGACCAAAAGCAGACTCGATTGTGCACGCGGTCGGAGATGATGACGTGGAACGCCGAAGCGACTGACCCAGCCGGAGATGAGGGCGGAGGCGGGGACGAGGTCGACGTGATGCAGGGCCGGGATGGCTTCGGGCCACCCGGGTAAACGATCGATCACCGTGACGAGGTATCGATTGCGGAGGGAAGGCGGGAACGGCCCGACGATGATATGGATCGTGTTGAACCGCCCGGCGTCGGAATTGTTTTGACCGGAGTCTTCCTGGTGACTGACCTTATTCCTTTTCGAGCGAT
>JASANE010026913.1:0-40294 GCA_030248225.1 Trileptium ribeirensis
GTAAGCCAGCCCAGTTATTCGACCCGCTTAAACTTTGGAACAGCCTATAATTTTTTACGAGGCGAGATTAATAATACCAGAAGAAATTAAACACGTTTTCATCGCTATAAGAAGGTATTTGCCGATGACAATATGTGTGTTCCCTCTTAAATAATGCCCGCCTTTGATTCCCAAATTCGGGCGGCGATATAATTCAATATAAATATATGTTAACATGTACATTAATATATACATATATGCATCTATTACCATATGACTCATAAAAATCTAATCTTCGCAATCTACTCTCTGACTGGAATTTTCCAAAAACAAATGGCGCCGTGGTATTGATAAGTAGTCTCGCCCGACAGATAGATATCAGTTTTGAGGGGCTATTTGATGTCAACGTCCGACACTAAAACTGAACTTATCTATAATTCACATGTATATATAAATATATATTAATACGAAAACATCAAACTTGTTGAATTCGAGTGGAATGAGCAGTGGAACGAGAATTTTCAATTTTGGCTCTGGAGGGGGGTTGAGGAGGTCCTGTCTGTGTGTCGCACCTGGATCTCGATATGTGTCGCACCTGGATCTCGATAACGGTTGGGCGGATTTTGATGCACTATAGCTCATTCGAACCGCGATTTAGGTGCCCGGACGGAGCCCGAGTTTTGAATTTTTTGCTGTGAGAATAGTTATGGAGCAAAATGACGTTATTTTGGCACATTTTTCGGGCACCCCCTCCAGTTTTTGCGACTTTTCTCAATAAGTACACGAGGTATCCGCAAACTAATAGGCCTATTCCATGTAGCTTTACCAGGGCTTTCCAATAATATATAACAAGTTTTTCAAATACTTCCCAATCTGGAGTCTATAAGCTTATAGTTGGCGCCAAATTTCATATTTGGTGAAAAGTCGTGGGAAATGCACCGAAATGTGTGTTTTTTGTTGCTTTTAGTGTCTTATATGGGGTTTTCTGGGCAGATAAACTCATTGCAAGTGTTACAAATATTGTTGGGAAAATATTTTTTACACTTTTGGTTCATACTTGGCATTAAAAATGACGTTTTCGAAATTTTTGGTGAGAAGTCGTGGGAAAAGCACCTGAATGTGTGTTTATTGTTGGTTTTAGTGTCGGATATGGGGTTTTCTGTGCCGACAAGCTCATTGCGAGTGTCAAAAATATAGTGTGGCAAATATTTTTCACACTTCTGCTTCGGGGGATTGTTCTCACCACTCGAATTCTGGCTCGCAAGCGAGCTTCACTAGTTATTTGTGAGCGCTGTGTTGGTGTTGCATATTTGTGTGGTAGTTATACTTTATATATGTATAGTGCACAGTCATACAAAATCCGAAAACAATGCCGCAACCTGGTGGCTGTATTAACAAAAAGTCAGCAATGGAATATTTGTTTTAAATATGAAAAATATTAATTTATTTATAATTCCAATTAATTACATATGAAATTTAAATATTTGAAGCAGTGACGCTAAAGTTTTCATGTCAAGCTCTGAAATTCAGTGGAAAGTATGAAAAAAATTATTTTTCACTTTTCTCAAGTCTGTTTTTCATTAATATATTTAAAATCATTAAAATATTTCTTATTCAAATAACTGTAAATGTGTTGCGATTTGGGCTGAAATTTCTACTATTTTGGCATCAAAACTCATTTTAGCTTTACAAAATTGTAATATCAGTAGGTCTGTGTATAGGATGATCAAAACATTTTGTAGAAACATTGTGCTTACCTCTTGAATGATAACAAATACTGCCAGAGCAATAAACGCAGCTGTATACTTCATTTTCAATTGATAAATGATTTATATTTTAAAACCACTACTAAAAAGCATGTATCCTCAAGGTTGGAGGTCCTAGGAGGTTAGCCGGGTCATCGAGCGGGAGAGTGGGGGTCGCGAACCATGTACGCTGCCGCTTATGTGTTTTGAGGGTGGGATCTCGGGGCATCTGCCAGCGAGTGGTCGGCACTTCGCGTTTAGGTGGCGTCTCACGCTTCAGGAGAGATAATCCTCGTCCAATGAGCATGTATATGTGCTAAAAAGGCAATTATAGTATATTTCAAAAAATTGTCTAAATTAATTTAGAGAATTTCGTTCAGTTTAGAACACTCGTGATTACTACAGCGAACAGTCGGTATCTAGTATCATGTAAAATAGTCTTTAGTTAAAAAATTTTAAGCAACTAATCGGGCTAAATAGAAACATTAAATCGGATACCAAATCTATTGCGGGAAATTTCACGTACTACAATTTAGAGTACATTATGTACAGATAACATTACATCTTGCTTAAGTTGAAAAGTCGGTATCCTCATAATAAAATAAAACAGCGAAAATTTTAGCAACTGATCTGACAACTGCAGCCACTAAATTGGTAGTCAATTAAGTTTAAAGAAGTTTCATGGTATAATCTCCAATCATGTGACCGTAAATGACCGATTTAAATTAATAAAATAAACACGAATAAACAAAGCTGCTTGTCAAAAACTGCAAGTGTTCTGTTCTAATTCAATTCCAAAACAAATAAGTAAGAAGTATCATAGCTATGCAAAAAGTTAGGTAAGAAATGCTTAGAATAGGAACAAGCGACTCTGCAGAACTTTGTAGCATCCACACAGAATGATGAATTATTCATAAAACACTACTACACATAGTTGAGCAGTTTAAAATTAAATAAATGTGATTTCCTATAAATACCTCAGTGTGTGAGATCCCGTTTATGCAATATATCGCCAGCAATGTAAATTGTTTGGCTCACGTACAGTTTGCGTACATTGTCAACAGTATGTTTCCATTACTATTACTTAAATAATTTTATATTGTATCCAGGACACCATCAGCTATTCTACATGGTATCATTGACATTGTCAAGCTGCATTTATGCGGCGTTCACGTTATAATGTCCCCGCTGTTTGGAACTTTTGTCCCCTGTAGTCGCGACTCCACCGTATAGACAGTCAGGGTGACACCCCTACTGTACTGTAAATCAATTAAACTGTACCACACACCCATAGCTACCAGATTTTTTCTTTGTAGTGTCGTATACACCCTTAGATACCAATTTAGCGCGAATTAACTATAACGAACACCGTCTGTAGCTAATGCGGTTTATTATTCAACTGTCCTGTGTAGTTTTTTCTAAATTTACGATATTTGTATCTAGCCCATGAACATTGCTCAAATAGTCCCGAACATTGTCAATAAAACTGCCAGAAGACATGGTGTGCCTGACTGTCGAGAAGTTGTAATTCCCGCAACTAGCTACCTTTGAAAAAAATTATTTAAAACATGGGTGGGGGTGTCTAAGACAGCCTGTTGTCAACAGTGTGTCTGATACTGTGTGGTGTACATAGGTTCCACACGTTGGGGACATTATACGGTGAAGACCGCCTTAGTATCTTGCGGACAGATTTTGTGCTGTTTTCGCATTATAAACGATTCATAATGTAGTGCATTTATTTCAGGCACCCTTAAAACTGAAAATTTCCGCATGTTGATTTATCTTAAACGCCCCATTTATTATTTGCAATACACATAAAGACCAGTTCTAAATTAAAATAAAACGAATATTTTTCGCAAAAATCATAGCAGGATCCAAACATTGACTTCCGGGAACCAGCTGGGGACGTAGCGGGTCATCTGCAATACATGCACAGTTCCGTGGGAGAATAACGGTGAGGCCCTTCAATGTGAAAAAGCAGAAAGCAAAATTCGAAACTGTCCTGTTCGCTGTCATCGAGCATGAAGTTTCTACGACACTTATTACAAATTGCTGCAGCAGAAATAATGAAGAATATTTGCTGACACTTTCAAACCCTTGTTTTTTTGTCAAATTGGACAAGCTGAGTTTGAATGCAGCTGTAAAACTGAATGTGTTCATTTATTCCATATTGAACGATAATAAAATCATTATTTTGGAATTAAAGTGCTAAGATGAACAGAAAAGGCTACCAAATAAAAGTTTTATACATATACTGTTGAAATCATTCAAAACCTTTCCACAGATAGTCTAATGCTCCATATCATTTGGCCGTGTTTTTGAGCTTAGCTACGATACAAAAAAAACTTATAGAAATCGGTATATTTTATAATATTCGGTGTTATCCAATTATATTTAATCGAGCGACAGTCTACATTTTATTAACTCTTTCATCCTTGAATTAAAGTGTATCTCGTACAACCTAAGAACAAACTTGTGCCGAAACGGCGTATGTTACTTATATCGTTTAGCCACGAGTCTCGCCCACTAGCAACTATGTTATTTATCTGGTGTTGCTTGTTTCGTGAGGGAGCCTCACAAAGCGAGCGAATGACAACGCTTGTGCGAACACACGCTGCCCAACACACTCATGCATGAAAAGGTTATCCTTATAACTGTATTGGCTGATGGACTAAATCTGTGTAGTTGTCTGATCACTAACTGTTCCTAGTGCTAGAACCTCGCAAAGCGAGCGAATGACAACGCATGTGTAAACGCACGCTGCCCAACACACCCATGCATGAAAAGATTATCCTATAAATGTATTAGCTGATGGACTAAATCTGTGTAGTTGTCTGGTCACTAACTCTTGCTAGCGCTAGAACCTCGCAAAGCGAGCGAATGACGGCGCATGTGTAAACGCACGCTGAACAACACAGTCATGCACGAAAAGGTTATCCCTATAACTGTCTCTGCTGATGGACTAAACCTGTATAGTTGTCTGATCACTAACTCTTGAAATTGCTGTACAGTTTAAAACAAAGATGGTTAGATATACATTCAGCTCGATAGTATTCCTACGCGACTTGGTATGCGGTTGGTTTTGCTATAATCTCAAGGTGTTTCAACCCAAAATGCTTTTGGCTAAAAAACGTTTTACCAAAGCGAAATATTATTCTAAAATAAAAATTCTAAAAATTTCGCAATAATATCTGTTTTACATGTTGCACACTGCAAATCGGCCATATTACGTGGTTTGACGGTTGTTATGAATAATTGCAAGTCAAATTATGTCAGACAATATCCAATTTACAACGTTTGGCCTTTCTGCAAAAATTTATAGAACCATTTTACAAAACACAAAGTTTGTGAAGGTCTACTGCCAAGGCCGTATCCATATTTTGTCCGATTCGGCCCGATCCGTTTCCATCCGATGTGCACCTTTTTACAAAATACAAAGCTTGTGAAGGCCTCTTGCGAAGGCAGTCTCCATATTTAGTGAGATTGACCCCGACCCGTTCTGATCCTTTGTGCATGTTTATTTTTGCACGCTTACTATATAGAGTAGTTACGTTGCATAGCTTACTGATTCGATGAAACATATCGAATTTTATTAGATCCAAATCGGATGCGGTGTGAAAACCTACATATTCAAACAGTACCCAATGGATTTTGCAGTATGATATTGAATACAGTGTGACCACCAATCGGATTCGATCATATGGTACTTAGCGTAAACTTTCGAGTAATCATAGTTACAGCTCAAGCGTAATTATTTTTGTTGCTGCGAAATATTTTGTTGTAAAGCAATGACGCAAGACAAGAAGTCGTTTTTTTAATTCAAAATTTGTCAAAATTTACCTATAGATCGCAATGAATTGATCGAAAACGATTGTCAGACTTTAGCCTACATTTGCTACATGACAAATTAACTATAAATTCAAGTTTAGAGCAAAATTAGCACAAATTAGTTTCTTCATTTTGAAAATAACACAAAATCAGGAAACTGATATATCTATATTACGCAAAGAAACACTGTTATACGTTTACCACAAAGATCAGTGGTTTTATGGTCATCAAAAACTCGAAAATGTTTATAAATTTTCTCCTACGCCAAGATGTAAATTTAGACTTTGTATCTAAAATATTACTGTGAAATCAGCAGCTTTAAACAACGAATATTTTAATAGATATTTATCGTTCCATTGGGTTATATTTCGTAATAAAAAGACAAATTGTTTATGAATATAAATAACGTTTACCAAATAATCGGCGATTAATAATACTTAACCATAAAGCGATCTTCATATTAATATCAGGCATTTTGTTGCAGACAAGACATTGAGGCACATTTTTACAGTCTACGAAATGATCAATTTTGTAAATGTTTATTAAATATGGTATCCCAAATGTAAAGACCCCAACTTCAAACTGTTTCTGAGTCTGACACAATATACTTACAATACTTATACTTTCAGGAATTATAACCGACCATATTGTAATATTTACGTCTGATACTCGACTTAATATGGATGATCGAATAACTGCAGTAAGACTGTGTTCGGTTAACCAAAATAGCCGTAAAGTTGTGGGATACCAGTCCCGACATTTGTCTTCACAGCACCCATAAAATTTATTTCTTCAATTAATAAAATAATAAAAGGTTTGATCGAACGGGATCCGTAGTTGAATTGTCCCGAACAGGAAGACCGTCGACGGTATCCGGTGATGCTGCGATAGTTGATATTTCCTATCATTTTATGAATAATTCAACAAGGTCAATTCACCGCTGTGCTGTTCAAACCGGCATCGGCAAATCAATGTTTTCCGAAATGGTAAAAGTCTTGGCCTAAACCCTATAAGACCAAGGTTAATTCATGCTCTGAATGAGGATGACTTTGATCGCATGGTTAGATTTTGAGAAAAATAACCACAGCATCTACATAATGATCCGGACTTAGATGACGAAGTCATTGGGGCTGACGAAAGCAATTTTAGACTGAACGAGCACGTTAACCTTCATAAATGTGTTTAATGGCATGCAGTAAATTCTCATAACACAATCGAACACCATGTGAATGTCCCTGTGTCTAACTTAATTTTATTACATGTTGGTCAAGTTTCATGCGCGAGTCTAGTGTTACACCCATAAATTTAATTGAGTTTGAAGGTTTTATAACTTGAGCCGCTACAAATGATCAGCTATTTTATCATTACCGCCGGATCCATATAGCCAAACACCCTGCACACATTGATTCCGAATCTTATTTCACAAATCTCCTGTCTCCGAGGGAAAACTAAATAACTTAAAAATCTTTCAGTTTAATTCATCTTCATCGCCATCATGCACAATCAAGAAGCATTTAGACAATTACGCTGTTGCATACTACATTCTGCGATAGGACCCTTGGGTTTACCACCAATGCTTTTAATTACTTGCTAGCCACATCAAAGCTTGACTAATATTTATATTAAATAACATTCAGTTCATACATGCTGATGGGGAGAGAGGGTGATTATCCCACCCTGAGGATCGACCCCTCTCGGGGCGTCGCCGGCCATCCCTAGGATGTAAGGTTATCTCCATGGGCTCCGCACACCACCCAACCCTTCCCACACGCGGCAAAATCGCACCACAGATTTTAAAATAGGTAAAAATGGAGAGAATATGAGCAGATCATAGGCGAAATTGGGGAAAATTGGAAAAAATTAGGAGGAAATTGGTAGCAACGACTGTAAAAAATTTTGAACTTTGAGTTCTAAAAAATTGCCAAAATTTACTCCCCTGATGATGTACCTTCTCACCAACCGGTTGACCCCTCTCTCTGGCGATGGGCCCAAGCAACCCTGAGGGACTGCCAAGCTTATTTGTATTTGACAACATCTGAACCATGAATATATAGACTTCGTGGAATCATTACGTTATGCCATATACCGACAATCTGACACAAATACTCTTTTCACAGCCCAACTGTCTTAGTACAACTTCTGTGTATAACGAGTCACAGTCGGTTTTGGCATTGTAACATATCACTGGTGAACAATTTGCTGTAGCCCGCATGAGTGCTATTCTTTGAGAGCTAATCTGATGAAACCAATGAATCCAAATCTGACAAAAGTCGATTACGTCGTGTTTCCAACCTAGAATGAACGCTCCAATTCCCCAAACGTTTATTACACCAATACTAATACTCCACTTTAAGGCATTCACATTAAATCAGGATACACAGCAACAGCAAATTACGCGACACAATACACCAATTGACAACGAGAATTATGGTAGTTAGTGTTGATTCAATGATTGCGCGAACAGAGACGCTAAGCTCACGATGCAACCCTTTAAATAATCTTTTGAAGACCTAATTCTAAGAACCCAAATAAACCTGTTTCTAAAATCTCTCTGACCCTTGAATGTTAATATAATTGCTGCCTACCGTGTTATAAAATCTTAGAATTATAAAATTCGCTCTCTAACATAAGTTTTAATTTTTGCGTTAGAGAAAACCTTTTTATGAAATTCTCGGAATACCTTACTCATAACAATTTTTGAGATTTTACATAAAATTCAGCACAAATACATTTGCGCTAATGTAGCCCTAACACTTAAAGGTACCCAAGGGATACACTGAATTCCTAACACACAAATTTTAAAAATTTTGTATTGTTTTACACTGTCCTAAAGTTATAACCTCAAGAGATAATAAAATTCTTTAGATAAAATCAAGTAGATAAACAACATAGGGGATGGGGACCGCAACTCCTTCAACTAGAGGACCAATTGTGGCCAAATTTGGCATCGATGATCTACAACGTGCTCTGGTACGCTTGGCATCAAAATCCGTATATGCCCCAACCATCCTCCCTGTCCAGTTTAACACGATTTCTCGAGCTCTTAAAAATTTTATATTACTGTGCTGGGAACATTTTTAGCTCAAAACTATTGCGATTTTTTGGAAATTACGCATATTACAACGACTCATACGTAATGAACAAAACAAATTATTATACATACTCTCATCACATGTGCAAAATCACACGCATTATACACACGATTCAACGAACAAAACCAAACAATTTCACACATATGCCAAGTTACACATGAATTATGCGGTCGTGAACACACGAAATTTATATATAAAGTAAACAGATCAAACAACATATACACATTACACGCATGAAAAACAGATGGCGCAAAGCCTATATTTTCCCATCGGAATGATTCCCACGGTAGTTAACATGTTGACTGCGTCTCTTTTGGGTAGATGTCTTCGGATTCTGCGTTTTTTAGTATCACACTACACATATTACCACTGGCTCAGCAACACATAATGTGACCCAAAATGATTGCGGCTTTTGCCTTTTCCGCAAAAACATGTATTTTTTTCATGACCCACCGGTGGGTCATCCGCGACAGGGTGAAATTTTTTCCGAGCACGCGCGGTGACCCACCGGTTTGTCACGATATATGTGCACAAATTTCAAATACGCTTATTGTTCTTTTCTTACATTTCAGACAATAATTAGCTCTACTTGTGCCTTATTACATACTATTTAGCTATTTTTTGGATACCATGGAGTCTTCCGATTCTGAAAACGAATACATTCCTGGAGAATATTTCGACTATGGGTTGGATCACTCATCCGATTCTGATCAGGATTCCGACGCTTCAGACGTGAGCTGGCTTCACTCAGACGCTTGCGGTGATGAGTCTGAGAATATTGATGATGACAACGAAGGGGATGTTCATGAACAAATTGCTGATGCTCATTCGCAGCCTATCAACCTCCTTCAGCCAAAGATCCTTTCTCCGGTGAGAGAGTTTTGCAAGTTCAGGTGCATGGAACAGGTCCTAATAGTGCGGTCAGGCCCATAGACGTCTTCAAGAAATTCATTACGCCCGACATTATCCAAAAAATGGTCCGGGAAACTAATCGGTACGCTCGACAGTGGAAAATAGCCAATCTGGCTCGCCTTACGGTTCGATCAAGGGCTTCAGCGTGGACTGAAGTTACATGTCAAGAAATGTGGACGTTTTGGGGCGTTTTGCTGGCAATGGGTATCAATCACCAGCCTTCGATGGAGGCATACTGGTCAAAAGATCACCTTTACGGTTGTCGTGCGGTCAAGAAGTCGATGTCGCGTGATGGATTCCTGCTGATTCTGCGGTTTCTACACTTTGTTGACAATCACGCAAACATACACAACAACGATCGACTCTATAAGCTGCGAGAAATGTTCGAGCTGCTTATTGATCGATTCAAACTCGTCTACGTGCCAGGGCCGAAATGGTTATTGATGAAACGATGCTCCCCTGGCGACGACGCCTTGTATTCCGACAATATATACCCAACAAGCGTCTAGCAACCTAGCCCAACAGGCTTATCAATGATGACGTTTATCTCTGTGGAACCTTGCGGCCTAATCGGCGTGGTGTGGCACCTAATGTAAAAGACAGAAATGTGGCACGTGGGGAAATATTTGGGCAGCAAAATGGCACAGTGAAAATTTTCAAATGGACGGACAGACGCCCACTAATGATGCTCTCTACTGATCCATCTCACGGCAACCAGTTGCAGGACATCGGCAAGCGCATTCGCAGAGGAGAAGCAATCCGGAACCTCGATGCGTTAATGTGCGTAAACGGTGCAAACGGTACTGCTCAGAGCGCTCCCGTGAACACGGCAAAAATGTTGCTGCTAGGACTGCAAAGAATGTAAAAACCTACTGTGGACAGTGTGTTGGACAGCCTCAGTCTCTGTTTGCTGTTGAGCTGTGTAGCCGTGTATTGACCACGTCTATCTATTTTGGAGCGCTTAGATAATGTCTACGCGATGTATGAATCTGAAGGTTGTATTTTGATGCGTTATTGTCTTTCGCGTAGTAATGTTTCCATATTGCTGGTGACCCACCGGTGGGTCACCCGCGCATAAGATATATATGCAGGTGACGCACCGGTGGGTCACACGCAGTCAACGTGTTTTTTGCCAATTTAAACCCCAAGTTTGCGATTTTCATCCTATTTTTACCAGTTTTTCCTACAATTAAACGCGCGTTTTCGGCCCGAGGTGCGGTGCGCCAGTGCGGGGGGGGGCGGTAGAAGGGGTGTAGGATGCAGAGCCAGTCGGAATAGAGGATACACTCAGGGGGTACACCACGTCTTTCAGGGTTCGTTGGCCTCAGAAGTAGCCGCCTGGGCCCTGGGCATGTATGATTCACAGAGTGCTTGTATTATGATTGATGAAAAAATGTCCTATGGAAAAGCAGTGATGAATCCAAACGCACTGACATTAGTTGGAAAACATTATACTTATACTGGTGCTTGTGGATCTCCTATAAATATAAAATTTAACATAAGTGCGGGTTCGCTGGACAGGACGAAAATTAACGCCGACCACTCAATGTGACACTCATAATTTAACAAAATTGTTAATTTTAAAAGTTGCATGAATATAAATACTTAGCTAATACTTAAATACCTCAACACTTTAAATGTTTAAACTTGAACTTTGGGTTATTTTTTCGACAAATTTGTCTTTTTTGTCGGGGTGTTAGGGGTTGACCAGGTACCAGGGGGTTTCCGGTCCAAAATCGTTCCAAATCCCCAAAAATTTACTAAAAACCCCGGGTCTAGCGCAATTTCATTAATTATACCCCTCCCTCCCTTCTGCGTCCGTGGGTTTCCTTTTCGTTTTGTTTTCGCGGTTTGTTTTGTTTTAATGCTAATTTGTATAATTACAATTAATTTGAGTTAATAGCTAACATGTGTTAGCTTCTCTTCAGTTTCCTAAGTTTAGTCTTAGCTGAGTTTTGGTACAGTTAGGTGAAACGCCCACGCTGTTCTCGCGACCTGTTCAGATTTATCGATTTAATTGTCGACTATTATCTGGTAGTTTTTGACTTCGTCATCACAAGAGGAGATACTCTTTATGGTTTTTCTTTATATTGTTTAATATTTACATCGGCTTACCTAGCTAGTAGGTAAAGGGCGAATTCGAATTTGAAAGCTTAATTTCACGGCTTTTGACTTCTTACGAATTTAATTCTGGTTTTGAAGCTTATTGGACCGTATGGATGAAGGTTGGCGTAAGTGAACACCGGCTGTGCATCTAGTATTGATGACAGCAACCATAGTAACAACAATCTAACCCAGCTTTGCCATAATTAACGTTGAGCCAAAGGCGTACTACACAAATAGGTACTTATTATCTTATTAATTTACCTTACTCCTTATTAAATTTCCCATTAAAAACTTGAGATAGCACGGGCGTTAACTAACCATAATTGTATTGGGAATAACACGCGCCTAGCCAGCCGTCCGGATGCTGGAACGTTAACATAAGGTCAGTGACTAGCGTAATTCTAAGACCATAGGATAAGGTAATCAAATAAACGTACGGGTATAGCCGCCCGGAAGACCACGTACCAATCCAGAAGGGAAAGTAATATATATTAATTGCTCAGGATCTATCAGTACCGTCCGGCCACTGGTAGCTCTAAGGAAACTAAATAGCGCAACTCTAAGGCAAAGGATAAGGCACTCAAATACTCAAATAAACGTACTGGCCTAGCCGTCCGGAATGTTTGGTACGAACCTCATAAGAGGAAATAAGGAACAATTAGTGTAAATCTAAGGAAGAGGTTAAGTTACTTAAATAAACACGCGAATCCAGCCGTCCGGCAATCTGCTACGAACCTCACAAAATGAATTACTGATATATATACCCTAAACTCAAGTATTAGGTAAATTACTCAGAATAATTGTGCGCTCAAACCTGACACCGAGAAAATCGTGAGGCTCGTTCAACAAAAAGCAAAGTGTAATTGATCGAGTCTAAACCAAAATCTAACGGTGCTTTACAACTGAGTGGCAAATTACTCATACTCGGCAAGGCATGCGTGGCTTAAATAGTGGTGTGTTAAATAATAGGAACCAAACCGGTATGTAATAAATACTTGCGTATTATACTAACTTTGAGTAAATATAACCTTGGCTGTGTTGACTCAATATCGGAATTATTACCGAGCAAATCGAAGTATATAGTCACGCCGCAACGCCAAATAGTATAAGGCACGAGAAATAAAATACACGCGCGCCAAGAAAAGACATTACAATTCCCCACCGGCACACTACTGGCCACGCGTATGGATCACACATGGGTCCCAATTTAGTAATCCGATAGCCGCCATATTAAATCGTAGTCCACTCCTACCCCCATTCAAAGACGTAAAAATAACAGGGGGTTTTGCAGGCTACCAGGTGTCCCAAGGCCTAATTTTACAGTTTTTGGTTTCAAAAACCCTTTTTCTCTAATTTCTTTATTATACGGGTCCTTAACTTTTGGTTTCCCTAAAATTTCAAATTT
The DNA here is from genome assembly GCA_030248225.1 of Trileptium ribeirensis. Lineage (NCBI taxonomy): Eukaryota > Metazoa > Nematoda > Enoplea > Enoplida > Thoracostomopsidae > Trileptium > Trileptium ribeirensis. Next base: position 13,068 of record JASANE010026913.1, read on the forward strand.
TATAAATTTTAGTTCTTTTAACTTACGTTTCACTCACTAGCTAATGTACAGTTAAATAATATTTGAATTTTAATTTAGTTTTTGGTTTTGATCTCGGAGTGGTAGTGACAGTTGATACGGAAGTTCAATTGATTTAATGTTTTATTTTTAATACATTGATCTGACTACTTAACCTAGCTAATTGTGCTTTGTTTAAAGTATCCATTTTCGGGTTATGTGTCAGAATTTCGACAGCGATAGGACCATGTCGCGTACTATCTGGTGAAAGGCTTAAGGTTTTCCGGTCTAAAGATTGTTGTGGATTAGAGTAACGACTGTGATTACGTTAGCCGTATGCACTTTATCGTTTTATTTTTGGGAATTTAACACAAAGAACTGCGTCACAGCTTGTTTGATGGATTCCTAGCTTCAAGTTATTGGTTTCTCGGAACTTAAAGCACGTGCCATATAGTAAAAAGACCATACAATTAAGTATATTAAATACCAATATTATTTTTGAATAGTAATAATATTATCCCAAGTAAAAAACGTTGCGAAGAAGTGGCTATAGTCTTACTAGGGGGGATAGCCTAATAACTGTACGAGGACTTATGTAATATTTTATAAATTTCAGCCCGACGTGTCGAGTGAGAAATACCAGGGCCATAGCACAGGTGGGTTCAAAGGTTAGTAGCATCCTTTGTTGGGGTCGTCAGCCTTTCGGGGACGATTCAACAAGTGGTCTTATTCTTGAGAAGACCAGGCGAGTAATGGGAGAGGATTCGACCACCCTCCTGAGTCGACGTTAGACCCCAATTACTTTTCTTGGCCAGCCGTGCGGGAGCCACGGATCTTTTATGTTCGATCAGCCTTTCGGGAGGCGTTCAGAACCGAGAAACTTCAACTGAATAGTAGTCGACCGTTACTATACAGTTTTAGTAACTTTGTCTAACATAACCGGCATTTATTACCGTAACTCTAAGGCCCAGGTTAAGGTAATTAATTAAAAGGTTCGGTTATCTAAATCTTCTTCCCGAAAGTAGGCAGCATGTGTTTCACGATTAATGTTTTATATTTACGATTTGTGCGGAACCCGTGACTTAGCTACCAGTTAGTGGTGGCCATTTTAGTTTAGTTGCATCAGCTTATTGCCGTGTTCTGGATTATATACTTACTAATATTGGGAATTTCAAATTCAAAGCACACTTCTGGGTCTTCATTTGTAATAATTTTGACTATGACGCAAAGAACTGAATGTTAATTAGTGATTGTACTACGAGTTCGAGTTATTCATTTTGGTGTCAAAAAAGGAGTGGAGAGATACTCCAAGCTACACACGTAGGTATTCCTAATCCCAATACTAGTATAGAATAATATTAATTTCCTCGTAAAAAGAAAAGTGGCTATAATAGTAACAGGAGTGGTGACGTATTTGTTAACACTAATAGTAATATCTTGTAAGTAACTTCGACCCAAAGAGTCGAGTGAGTATCAACCTGGACGAGCAGAACAGGTGGACTCTGCGGTTAGTAGCATTACTTGATCGATGCGGCAGCCTTTAGGGGCGGCTCAACTAGTAGTGCTATTCTGGAGAAGACCGGACGAGTAAGCGGTGCGAATTCGACGAACCACGTCGAGAACTGTATATCTAATAACCATCCAGTTGGCCAGCTATTCGGGGGCCTTGGTATTGAGTAAAATTCCAACTGAATAGTAGTCGACCGCTGCTATACAGTTTTAAATAACCAAGTCTGTAAGCCATTCGGAGGCGATTTGTTTAACATGACCGGCACGTAATCTATAGTGTAATTCTAAGCCTCAGGTAAGGTAATTAAATAACCCTGCAGTTCGTCAGCCATTCGAGGGTCAGCAATATCAACACATAAGAGCTTTAGTAAAGTAACAGCTAACCTAAACTTAACTCGATGCCCTCAAACATTAACGCAGGTGTCAGCCATTCGGGGGCAATTGTATTAAATAAAGCTCGTATTAGCGTACATCTAAGGCTTAGGTTCAGCTATATAAATAATCATACAGTACGCCAGCCATTCGAGGTTAACTGTACTAAACTAACAAGATGCGTAATAGAATAGTCTGTAACCTAACCTTAATGCTAATAGATGCTGGCACGAGGTAGTATAGAGCGCTAGTGGTCGAGTTAGTGTTAAACAACTGAATCAGACAAAGTCGCCGGTATATTTCTTAAGGGCTTAACGATACTAAAAGAACTGTACCTCAGAGACAAAAAGCTTACGGGTTGTACGCTAAAAATCACAGCAAATCATCGATGTAAGTAATATGTATCAAAAAGGGGGGTTACCTTAGTAAGGGTCGGACCCCACTTCTGTCCGCGCCTAAAGCACACGAAAAGTTACACCAAAAATTTATGGGGAAAAATCGGCAAAAATGTCGACGGGGGCTATCCAGACTGAGGATTTTCCCCGCTTATAGTCTGCCCCCATAATTAGACGGACCGTCGACACCTATCAACTACAGTATTTTTCAGTAACAAAGAAACAGGGGATTACGGGTCCTCTTCGGAAATCAGCTGGCTAAATTTTACAGCTAGTTACGGCTTAGATTATTCTGATATCTCCGATTCACAGATAATATTCGGAACGGAATCGTATCCAGGCATTCTGTAGTATATGCTTATCAGCATTTCGTTTTAGCTGCGGGATTGGAATGTGTACAGTTTTGGCGATATATGCCGACGCTCAAAGCGTTATAGCATTATACATTCAGGATTATTAAAAAATGATAATTCCAGTTGAATACAGCGGGGCGGTTCTGATATTAGTTCCTAACCTTTCGACCTGTACGATATTCAAAGCTGTAACTGGTGCCACAGGTGACGTCCCACATTATTTGTTTTGGTGACCTCTATGTTTAGACTAATGTTTGCAAATATTTGTGTAGATTTGTTTTAAGAACGTAACAGTAATGGGTTGTATTTGTAATTGCACATGTTAACAACGGATTGTTTGTATGTAAATGAAATGGAGCGGGTGGAATTTCCTCGCATAATGGGTAACTGTGTAAAAATTGTTGACTTTCTGTATCATGATTTTAAATTTTGTTACTTGGGGCATAGTAGGATTTAATTCAGGGCCCAGCTTTGCGGTTTTTGCTACAGTGATTTTCTGTCCAAATTTTCAAGCGGACACGAATTGGAATTTTTGTTTTTTGACCTCTTCACAGAGATTTAAAGTTATGACATCGAAAACGGATAACGAAAACAGCACAGAGTCTTTTCGTCACGAACTATACATGAATAAACTTAAGCTGTGCAATTCGTGAACGCAAAGCGACTGATTACAGAATGGTGTAGTTTCTGTTCGCTAAAACAATGCATCTATTTACTGTTTTCCGACAATATTGTTTCACAGCGCATAACGTGGCAAATTGCATTTATCATTTTTTTTCGTTTCGCTAACACATTTCCTTTTACGAACTATAACACGTGTAGTTCACGAACATCACACTTAATGTGTAACTTTAAAAACACTATAATGTTGTATTTTCGTTCAATAACAAAAATATAAATGTCCCAGATCAAATGTCAAAACCGATATCGTTTCACACCGCACAACATGGCAACCTGCATTTATCATTTTTCCTTTGCGCTCTACGTTACTATATTCGTTCTACGAACTATAATACGTGTAGTTCGCGAACATCACACATGGCTTTTAAAACACTAAACTGTTGTCGATAACAAAATATACATAATGCAGATCAAATGTCAAACAGTTACCAACTGGTTAGTTGATGTTTTAAGACTAATATTAGGTCAATATTTTGTTTCTTAACATTTTGTATGCTTTTCCCGAGATGCCGATTTTTTGTCATTTGTATGTTTACGGATGGTTGGTGCCTCGAACAAGCTGTCGCCAATCGGTATTGACTGAACGGGGTGGCAGGCGGCGTCCCTTAAAATATCTCATGCACTACAACTTTATAACAGACAGTCATTTTTGTCAGAGCAACATTTTTCAAGCTATGCGCCGAAAATAGTCAAATTTCCAAAATTTCTTTCTAAAGAGTATTTCTTGTTTGTTAGAATGAACGATCTTTTTGTTGAACACGGTGATTTTATTGTTTTAAAACTATTGAATATACTTTCAACTATCCGAGATATTGTAGGAGTTAAAATACTAAAATTTGCCAACAACAATTGTCTAATTTGGGTATACTTTAATTAATTAGTATGTAAAGGGTTATGAAAAATTGTAGGTTTTTGGGGTTCATATATGCAATGAAATCAAATTTATTTGGGCGGCATTCCCAGTGCTGGCATTAATGCTATTTTGAGGGCTTTATGTTCCGGAACTCAGGATAAAGCCTCAATTGATCATTAAGCACGAGGTTACAAGTTTAGCTCCGTTTTTATCGTAGCGCGAACTACTAACATACTGATACTTATATATTATTTATGTATAGACCGTAAGCATAATAATAATAATTATGAAACGTAAACATAAGGAGCATAAAGAAAAAGACCGGAAAACGAAGCGCGATAATCAGAAAGCCGCATTCGACGATGATTACGGTAAATTCAATACGATGCTATTCAATGTAAAGTTTAATATAAATTGTTACAGTACGAGTCAGAAATGAATGTGGCCGATCACGCGAGCGAACATCAATCGATCAACGGTCGTATCTCGCAGTTCTTCTGCATCAATGGTTTGGAGAAGGAATTTGAAATGATAGCCAAAGCATCCGAAAATGAATGTAATATATTTCGCCCAGGATTTTTATAGGGAGCTGACCTCTCATTGGCCCTGCATAACCCATAAAAGACACTTCTTCTGATCCCTAAAATTTTCGTTTTTGACCATCTTAATTTCGTTACCCACCATTTTTGCATTTTTTGTTACAATTTTACTTAATGTCAATTTTCCTCCATTTTTAGCCAAATTTAATCAATGTTCCAAATTTTAGCTAAAATGATATGTAATTTTTCAAAAAATTCTCTATTTCAAAAGACATAGGCTTGAGCAATAGTTACGGCCTCCCCCATGTTACGTAGGTGTCAGAGCTGACTCGGGATATCTGACTTTAGTCTCAAAGGCCTAAGACGGCCCCGCATGTTGCTAAAATCAGCCAAGCAGTACGTATCAAAATTAATTTGTGGAAAAACTTAGAGTGATATATTTACGTTCATAATCTTTCTATATCCTAACCAGAAATACCAAAACAGATATCGATACCGATATGCGTCAACGCGATATATTATGACTATAAAAATGTATTACTTACACATTTAAATATAATGCGTAAGCTGTTTAACTAGTTAAATCACTCGCTACTCTCAGTTTAATAGTCTGATTAAAATATATTACTGCCGTGCGAACTTTTTGAGCTTTACGTTGTGTTCTAGCCAGAACAGATTTATCAGAAACGCATAGTTCTGGTTTCTCCAAAGTGCGGGGCCGTGGTATGTTTCGGTACTACCTGGCAATCAAAAACGGATTTTCTTCCTGGCAAAATACCTCCGGGAAAAAAATGGCATCCCCCTTGGGCCAAAACACACCCAGTTAACATAAAAACTTGACACAAAATATCTACAAAAAACCCTTTCTGAAGTGGAAAATTTGACGTTTTTCAGCATAAACAAATGGTTGAAAGTCTGTTTTAAGTTCAATAGTGACGTTTTTCACAGTTTCTAAGACCGTTTAATAACAGGTTTAGCTTTTTTAGTTGAAAAATTTCAAATATTCAAAAACCTTTAGATTTCGAAGCCCAGCGGTACCCCCGGTTCAAGCCAGGGGGAGGCACTGATCCAGCCTTCCCTGGCAAAACCTTCAGCGAATAGGGAAGCCAGTTGTTTTTAGTGGTACGTATATTCTCGATAGTATCCGTATGAATAATTATTCCATCTTTATTTTAGAGACTGCCTTGCCCAAAGTTGTGCGTGTTGAGCCTGTTGTTAGCCGAAAATGCCCTTACTTAGATACTATCAACAGGTAATACATTTTATATTTTCTTAATAGATGGCGAAAACATTTATATAAAATACTAATTGCGTTCTAGATTGCTGTATTTCATGTCAGTTAATCGTATTTCATATGCTTTTCCTAATAATTTGATAAACAGTCTATTCTGAATGATTTTTAGCTTAATGGTGAATGTAGTGAGTGACGCGTGCGTAGCGAAAAATTCTCACAAGCCAGAGTGATAAATTTACACGGTGACCGTTTCTGAATTTTCTATAAGGTGACCGTTTCTGGGTTTTCTAAAGAGTGACGCACATAACTCAACTTCGGCTGGGTGTACTTTCTCGCTTGATAGCCCATGCGAAAGCTTAAGGTTTAGAGGCGAAATTCTTTTCCAACGTCTTCGTAAAACGAAGCGGCCTTTATTATGTGGGGAAGGGCCCAATAAAAAATGTGGTGTATTGTATCTTAGCAAGTGATACGGATATCAAAGTCAATATACGCTGATTTTGTAAAGTAAAGAAAGCTCTGCACCTTCTCATATTGATATTGCATATGATGTTTTGCTACACGGCTCATTTAGGTGTAAGGTTTGGGTCAAAAGGTAAAGGGGGTTTCTAATTGGGCCCCATGATAACCGATATATACGAAAACGTCAATATCTCCGCAGCCTACAAATATGTATGGGTGTTGTTGGAGTCATTTTGCAAAGCAATTCATCCTCTATGTGGCTTCAAACGGTGATATATTGATTAATTTTACGCTGCAAGGCTTGGTTAAAGCGTTTTTTGAATGGAGCCCCCTTGACTCAAAATACACGAAAACGACAGTATATCCGCAACCGCTCGAGCTATACCGGTGTTTTTCGAAGAGCAATTCATTCCAGCTGCACATGGTGTGCTGTTATTGTCATTATTTACGCTACAGTGTTGGATTTAATTAGAGTTTTGAACCAGCTCATAAAATCCAAAGTACACAAAAGCTGCTATATCCCTGCAAACCCTCGAGCTATATGGGCTCATGTACAGCAATTCATCCCCTATGTAGTTACACAAGGTGTGTCCGTAAATGCACAATATTCAGGTGTATATATTGAGGATACTCAAACTATTCTAGCAATATGGCTGAAATTAGGCTCATATTGTAAGTTGACGTTCAATATAGCGATGTACCTTTTTTGTTTTTTTTGTATTGCATATTCAACACTCAGAATTAACCACCTTAGCGCTAAAACAAGCTACTAGTTGCAACTAAGTTAATCCACGCGCATCTGTAGGCAACTTGATGCACCATCCAGCGGCGTATTTGGTCTATTTCCATTGACTGTGCTACCGTACCGGTTGTTTTAAAAAATACATTGCTCTGCAGCGAACTGGTCAGCAAAAGCGTCGTGGATATCTATATTTGCGAGTTGAATAAACCGACGAGTAGACGAAGCTGTCATTAGACAGATGTCAAATTTATCAAAATTCTATTTCCAATTTTCATAATTGCTTGGAAAGCCTCAGATGAGTTTTCTATCTATAGTAAAGCACTTTGTAAACATTAAACCCAAAAAGGACAGAAGTTGTCGGAAATGACTGTTAGATGTCGAAAAATATCAAACTATATTATCTATTTACAAATAAGCACTTAATACCTATCTGGCAAATTCCTATATTGTTCTCTAACAAACTGGAAAAAGCGCGCTCAAAATTTTGAACACCACAATGCAACGAATTTTTAGCACTATTCGAACAAAATTTTAAATTTCTCTAATGAAGAGCAATCGTTATTGCCGAGTACTCCAGAGTGCAAACTAGTACAAACTGTAATCTTGTGTTTTTTCAGGCACTGTCTTGACTTTGACTTCGAAAAGCTATGCTCGGTCTCACTCTCGCAACTGAATGTTTATGCGTGTCTCGTGTGTGGAAAGTATTTTCAAGGCCGTGGAAAGTCGACGCACGCCTATACACACAGCGTCGATGCCGACCATCGTGTATTTTTGAACTTGTCAACGCTACAATTTTACTGCTTGCCAGACAATTATGAAATCGTGGATTCGTCGCTAGAAGACATTACGGTGATAATTGTATTGTCTTCTTGTATTTTTGTATCTCTTATGTCAGTCATTATAGCTTTTTAGGGTGACACGCGTTACTCAGCTTTGGCTGTGAGAATTGAATCGAAAATTAGTTTATTTGAAAGCTTAAATGCGCCCCCGTGGGTTCATCTTGCAGTTCTAATAAGCCTTCATTCAATCTTGGCTGTATATTTTGCTTTGCTACGCGGCTGTTTCATTGTTTGTGTTAAAGGTGTGTTACCAATACATCTACGATACCCAAAACACGGTAAGACGGTAGTATTTTCGCAACCGCTCGAGCTATAGGCGTTCTCGGTATCGTTTTTAGAGCAATTTATGCTCTATGTATATTGTGAATATCTAAATGCGTAATAAGCGGGTATCTCAACTATTAAACAACATGACTGAAGTTCGGCTCATTTTATAAGTTTATTCTCAACTGGACACGTCTCGATAACTTTTATATTCACACTTAGAATTGACCACTGTGGCGATAAGAGCTACTATTTATATTTAAAACAATCCTGCAGTATTGTTTGCTCGAAATTTAACCTTACATTGTGTTGTTAGTTACATATACAGTGCTCGTCAGAAATGAGCTCTGTTTGTTGGAGAATTTAAATTTTTTTCTAGAAAGTGTTAGAAATGAATTTGCAATTTTAGCGCGCTTTCTAAGATTTGTTTAGAGTTGCTCCAAGTCATTCGATATTTATTCGCAGACAAAAGTTTTTTCAGAAATTCAGTAATTTTTGGCGATTACTGTACAATTCGATCACAGCAGTAAATTAAAAATATGATGCCACGAGAATACATGAAGCAGTAACCTAATCTATGTATAGTTATGCTACTGTCCTGAAATGATCAGTGGTCGATCAGTATTCGCAATATATGGATTAACACTATTTACATAGTAGTTTTTTATTTTGATTATGTTTTTTTAATTTCAGTACGTTCTCAACCCTACTTACACCAAAGAATACGTAGCCAATATTGATTTGATCAGCAAATTGTCAAGGTCTCTTCATGATACAACGTATCATCCAGGTATATATTGATTTGTATCTTATCGAGCTGCGATAGCGCTACCATCGATATGCAACAGTTTAACATTTCAGCAATAATAACAATAAACGGAGTCTAGTGCATGAATCTTTTTGTCTTTGTAATCGGACTTACCCTGCATATTTGTTATTTTAAGGTTTTTGAAACAGTTGTTATATAATCGATGCGACATATAGATAGAATGAAATAATGTATGTATTTAGTAGTCGCGTGTAGTCATGAACATGCCGTTGTATGGTCTTATCTAGCAAGATTAGAGTTGCACTGCAGATCTAATCATTTTCTTTATTCCGCCTTGCCGGAAGTCTCACGACATCTAGTATCTAACGATCCCATCTTGAAAATACGGAAGCTTATATGATTCTCCGAGTATCCGTAGCTGTTGATTGGATCTCTAGTTTAGCATGCAAATTTATAATATTAGTTTAGATTGTTCGCGATGAAATATAGCGCTATGTGCAACTAATAGTCCATGATATTCCGAGCTTCGAATGAGCATAATGGCATTATTGAATTTGTGTGGAGGTATTGTCCTGATGAATATGAACTTGTTGTGCTTTAATGAAGCGCAACGTTATGTCTGAATGGTGCAAGCAATTAATAAGCCTTTATATATAATATTTTTTGGTTATCGTCATGTTTATGTAACAGACGTGACGCTGCTGCATTAGTCACTTCCACAAACGTAATGCCCATATGACCCCGGCTATCGTAACCTCGAGGGCGGACTTAATGGGTTCGAAATTTTTCTTTTTCTTTTTTGATTCGGGTCAGTCCCAAGAAATTACGGAGCTTGGCAAGCCGCAGGAGCGCTTCACAGGATGTGTTCTGATACTGCCGGAAAGGTTGCGCACGTAGCCTAAGCCGTAGTACCTTTGAGGTCCCTAGGGAGGTTGGCTTCGTCACCTACTCTCAGGTCAAAGAGACCATACCGATATTCCCTGTCATCGTTCTACCTGGAAGTGTGTTATGTTTTCCCATTGATTGACTTTCTACTTTCCTGAACGATTAATAATTTATTTAGCCAGTGGCCCCCACTAGCGTCCGACAAATTCCTAGACTTTTAACGTCGGATTGCGTGATTTCTTAATTTGGACGTTCAGCGAAAGTTTGTTCTCAGGCAAATTTTCCTTATCTTGGTCGCACGAGTCGTACTCATACAATAATACAATGTAATTGAAATCGGCGAGTCGTGTTAAGGTTTGCTTCTTCGATGCGTGGGTCGTCGATTGGGGTGACGAATTTCAAGCCCCTTCAGTACATATATCGCTACCATTGGTCAATAAAACACAGGAACACGGTTGGGTTTTGATTGAGTATTTATTGATAAGCCACAATCATACGTAGATATGGACAGAAGTATATTGTACGGGAAAAATACAATAGATGCAATGTAAACGGTACGGTACGGTATCGGGAAAATGGACAGGGCAACGCATGGGTGTGCGATGCGGTGTCATCTCCTATTTCATGGAACTCTCACAGCTGTTTGGTTCAATTCATGGCGTGAACTGCTAAACCTTCTAAATGACAGCTGCGCTTACCTTACGCCAAAAATAATAGGGGAGAGAAATAGCTATAAAGCAAAATGTAGCAGTCAGTCGGCTATCGAGGCGCCATTCGAGTAACTACGACTGCTCGGGTACTCCGATTAAACAATAGGTTCAGGTAAAGCTAAAGGCGGCAAAACACAATGGGCAAATTAGGAAATATCTGTCAAAGCGTACACAACAGGTATCAAGGCCTTTTGATTTTGCTTATCCTAATCAACAAGGCTATGGTACACGATAGATAAATATGATAAAAACAGTAAATGGGTTAAGATAGGAAAAGTTATAGTAAATCAACAACGGTTATAATCGGGTAATCATTATGGTACGATATAACACCAAATATACGTCAACTTCGGTACATGTGAGCAAGCTTACAATGGGTACGACTCCTAAGTTCTGGTGCTACAACGGTACAACATTACTTCTCTCCCCTATTCGCAAGCGTATGTATGAGTATTATAACAACGGGCACCAAAGTTTTCGCTAAATTAGGCTAGATCAAGCTATTCTTGGTCTCAAGCTCCTCTGAAGATATCTTTCAAATACTGCACCAAAGATGCGAAAGTTAAGCTTTGATTTGTACTCAATTACACCATAAATAAATATAAAAAGCGGACTTTTCTTTGAGTCCATGATCATGAGAAAGAGTGGGTTCAAACTTGACGAGGTAAAATTTTTCCTGGACGGTTTAGAGGTCCCGGTAAGAAGAGATTGGGACAGAATTTTCTAACTTTTCCGATTTTCTTAGCACAACATTTACACAAAAATTTAACATGTGATGAGTATATTAACTGTACTTAACCAACACTAGGAATTTTGATATTTCACTTTGACGGCTAAATTTATACATTTTTGAGAAGATGGTAGATCGAGCTGGATCCAGGAAAAAAGACTAAATCTTCATTTTAAGCGTGGTTAGGGGTTCACTCGGGACCTTCGTTCACGTTTGGCTCAGCGGAACATTGCTCTACACTTTTGCCCAAAAACTAAGGGTATACCATAAGTAGTAAAGAAAAGAATCCCTATAATTCAAAATCTGAAATACTAATTCCGGCATTTCACGTTCGTATACGAGCTGGACTGGTGATATTTGGTTCGGTTACTTCGTAAATTTATTTAGCGTATTGACGAACTTCACATGGGCTCTTCCTACTCTTACAAAATGGTTGAAGGTTTTGCCTTAGCCTTCGGTTTTCGCTGTTAATATGATCGTACTCGATAGCAATAACTCGATACTCGCTAGCAATCTGATTAATTTGATGCGAGTGGAAGAGTTCTCAAGTACATTATCCAGTAATTTTATGATTCGGCTTTGACACAAGAATCATAATGACTAACTACTCATTGCGGGAGGGCTATAGACGGGTTGACGAAAGTTTCGTAAGTTTCCTGATTCGTTCTGTATTTACTTTCCTAATCTTGAGACATAACTACTTGCTTGATCACTAGTCAAAACCTGCGATTGGGCCACTGCCGAGGCAATGAACCGCTCTGGGGCTATTTCCAATTTCCTCAAACTCGATCGGGTTAAAGGATATGGTTCGGCTAACCGATGTCTTAGTTATTTGTACGTCTTACTCGATATCCAAAGAGAGAGAAGTCTCTATGCTATCTTACTAAGTCGCTCTTCCTCGCCGCGACGCGATGGTACTAGTAGGGGACGAGGGACGAGCTCAGGAAGGTCCCTGGTCTATGATATCAGAAACAAATCCTTTGCATCAGCTTGATCTAATGGTGTGACTATATGTTACAATTGTGCAAGATTTTGTGTCAACCTTGAGACATAGGGGCAAAGGTTAAATTTGTATTCAGCTAAATGAAAAGTTGTTTGGGGATAAACCTATAAGTAGCGATGCCTTGTAGGTCATCAGCACCATCCTGAGACTATATAAACTCGTGCTGTTTCGACCTCAAAACGGCTCTCGAAAAGAGCTCTATTTGTTACTAAAATTTATTGATCGTTTCTAATGATTCCTTCTCGATGAAACAGGTCAAACGGTAGACTTAGTTGTCGGTACAACCGTAATAAGTTTACTTATTGAAATTATCCTAGTTGGCTTTCTCCGTTCGCTCGGATCATCGGCCGAAATACTTAGTCTAATTCATCACGGGGCTGGGGTACACCTATAAATTTGAATTTCTTAACAATTTGTCAGCCTTTCTCCGTGAAAGTTTGCACGGGGGCTGGGTTGGACCTAACCTATCGATTTATTAGGATCGGGTCAACGACCCTCACAAAAATCGGTCCGTCGGGCTGGGACCCGATAGACCCGATATCGCATCTAGCGATATCGACAACTTTTATACACAAAAATGTTGCCACTCGCAACGAGAAATATCAACGCTAGGAAGTTTGATATTTCTTTTTTACCGTCGAAAATACGTGTAAAAACAAGACCTAAACCTACTCACGGAATAACTATAAAGAAAGAGAAACTATGAAATTCGCACAAAACCTGAGCGACGTTTGCGCGCCTCGTGTCCGCACCTGGCATAATTTTTGGACGGGTGACGGCTTTGCCGGGCTTAGTAGCGCAAATGTTAGGCCAAACGAGCCTTTATTTGTATGACAAAATTTAGCAAAATTCCTGCGAGTAATTTTAGATATGAACAATTGAAGTCTTATTGTTATTTACCTAGCATATATTCCTACGAAGACACGGCCAAAGTTTTAACACAATTCCTGAGGGAATCTAAAAATATTCCTAATTTTCGATTTCAGTGGGGCCAAGCCCCTTCAGGGTTGTCGGGTTTATGTTTCCGACGGGATATTTGATATGCTAGGATCGGTATAAAAATTCGGGTAGAATTTCAGTCAAATTCCCGGCTCAATTATTGAGTTATATCAAATTTTCGCCCAGAGTGAGTTGTCTCACTCTCTGAATGTTATATTAACGGATACGGTTGCGGATTAATTAAATTCTAGGCTCGACTTTAGAAGCGTAGATTGCTGCTAATATCCTAACAACATCTTAGCAAAATTGCCAAAGGCAATGTTGTGCCAGGTAACTTTTATCGATTGCAAGTATCACCTGGCCCCAGCACCACTGACTGAATGTCGGTTGACTGAGGTCGCTACCATATCACACAACTGCCTCCACTGTAGCCGGTCCATTACTGTTGTGACCATCATTTTGAAGGGGTTGGCATTCCAAGCTCTTCTTGGCACGTATCAGAAGTGTCGTTCAAAATCTTTAGTTGTTTGTCTCTTCCAGGTGTCTACTGCTCGACCACGTGGCCGTATCCAATCTGGAGGCGTGTCAGAGAGCAGCAGTATGTTGGGCCATCTGTCATTTGTCATTCGCAGAATGTGGCCAAGCAATGAGGATCGTGACTTGGCGATGTATTCTTGAACTGACAGCTTGTGCTTGCAGGTTTGCTGGATGGTCGCATTGGGCACATGGTCAAACTTGGTGATGCCAAGAATACGACGCCGACAAAAATTTTCAAATACGTCTAGCTGGCGCACTTCACTGCAGCGAACGCTCCATGTTCCACAAGCATAGTAGGTTCAATTCTATCCCCCACTCTTTTCAATTTTGCAGTGGACTGGGTTATGGAATCTTCTCTAAGAAACACTGATGGCATTGTATGTAATTCCTATGGCCTACGGTGTACCGATGCTGCATACGCCGATGATATCGCAATATTTGGAGAATCTGTAGGCCAGGTGCGCGATATGTTACACCGAATTTCAGCAACCGCAACGGGTCGGTCTTGTCATTAATTCCAATAAAACCAAAATAATGAAATGCTGCTGCACCGACAATGATAACATCAGTCTGAACGGTCAAACGCTAGAAGAAGTCACATCATTCTGCTATCTAGGCAGCGTGATATCACCAACAGGCAACTGCGGAGACGAAATTAACAACCGAATCTCCAAAGCTAAAACTGTCTTTTGTCAACTGTCACGGTTATGGAAATCACAAACTGTGACATTAAATACCAAGTTAAAAATCTACGACGTTGCAATACAGATTGCAAGTAACTCTCAATAATTATTCCGAGCACAGCTTTGTGATTAAATTTCCTCATTAAACGTATTCTTATAGAACAGTATCGCGTATTCAAAATTGAAACCAGTAAGTAAGGCCAAGGATGATGCGGAGCTTCGTTCCAGATGTTCAACAAAGAAAAAATTTTATTTAACCTCGGTCGGCTCAAATATTACGTTCCCAATCTTAACTCGACTCAGAAAATCACGCAAAATAGATCTATACGCGAGTGACGCGTTGATTTCTGCCTTATCTTGTTGACCTAGGGAGGTTGAGTACGACTCCGACTTTCCAACTAAATTGCTAGAGTGGCCAAATATGACCATTGATCTGCGGGACTAGTTAGGACGAGCAAGGCTATCATGTAAACAAGAGTATGGACAGGGAAGGTTTAATGCTATACGCTATTGCTCGTCACAAAGTTATTCAGTCCGGTATACTAGTTTCTACCATTCGGGTCTGATTAACCTAAAGTCAACGGTGCTTAACTGAGATACACTGCCTCCCTGTCCACACTTAGAGTCTTGCATCCTGTCGTACGGCGTCCATCGCAAAACCACCATCAGTAAAGCCAAATGAAAGCGCAAGTCGACGTAGAAAAACAATGAAGACAGTAAAAGAGCTGCAGAGCCGGTCTACAAACCGACCGTACTCTGAGCTGCCGAAGTCATGCTGAACGCTGTAGAGCTCGAGTGGCTCTGCTTAAATAGTGTGACTTGTAGAAATTTGAATTTGATTTATGGAGTCGTTAAAAATGCTTGGTCAGCACTTTTGGGACGACTTGACCCCAAAATTTGAGCTTAAATGCAAACTTTCTTATCAGCCAAATTTCGATAAATTTTGGACCATTTTAATGGGCAATTTAGATGATCTATTGCTTTTTTATATCAAATTTATATAAAACATTTCTAAATTTATATAAAAGTTTCAAGAAACCGCTTGTTCTATAAATATAACAAAATGGATTCTCCGTGGAATCCACAGCGCGTCCTTTAGTCTATTTTCGGTCCCGAAGTGACCGTTACTTTTCATGTAAACCAAAGGCCTATTTTTAATACTGCCTGTGTATTACTTTATAATTCAATTTTCAAACTTAATTTATATATCAAACTTGCCAACTTTTATATTAAGTTAATATTAAACTTTAACTACCATCTTTATATCAGATTTGAAAAGTCAAACTTGTTGAAAATAAAGCTTAAAATTCGGTTGATGGGGTCCCTGTAATACTAACCGAAACTCGAATATAAACTTTATAAATCTACGCTAACCTTATATTAAACCTTGTAATTTTATATCCACTTTATACAGGGTGTTTCAGAAGTAACTACCCACTGTTTCTTGCTAACTATCGGTTGGCTGGGCAGAGGTAGCTCGCCAGTTTTTTCTATAATTATAGACAAGTATTAAAAGTTTCCTTACATTACCAAAAGAGATCTCAGAACAGCTCCGTCTGTGCACCGCCAAGCTGAATGCATTTCTCCAGTCGGGATAGTACAGATCGGCAATCTTTGGCGCATAAGTCTACTGGAAGTTTAGAAAACGCTGATTTTATTCTCTCCATCAATTCTTGAGGGCCCTTCGCCCTACTTCCATAAACATCTTCTTTCAGAACACCCCAAAGAAAGAAGTCAGGCGGAGTTAAGTCTGGTGACCTAGCTGGCCACTCGATGGCGCCTCTGCGGCCGATCCATCGATTCGGGAACCTTTCGTCCAGCCAAGCGCGGACTTCGGTAGCGTAGTGAGCTGGAGCTTCGTCATGCATGAAAACAAGGTCCTCGGTTGCGATTTGCGGGTAGATATTCACAGATAAATGTTCCAAATAGCTGGTTTTATTGACATTTCCGTCAAAGAATGGACCAACGATGCCTTGTGAACAAATTCCGGCCCAGACACAGACTCCATGGGCGTTGACCTCTTTGTTAATCGTGGCATGTGGATTGTCTTCAGACCAATAAACACAATTATGGCGATTAACATGACCATTGAGCTTGAAAACCGCCTCGTCGGTCCACAAAATGCGATCAAGGTCCGACGCACTGCTTTCCACCATGTCCATAAATGTCTCACAAAACTGGACTCTGCGATCGAAATCATCATCAGAGAGTCCATGGATAAGACGGGGCCGAAAGGGCTTCAAGTTAAGCTCCTAGTAAAGGCGCCAAAGGGAAGTATGAGGAATACCCAGCTGGAGGGAAGCCCTTCGAGTTGACTTCTGGGGCTCCTGGATGCCGCAGCGCTTAATGCAGCTTTCTGGTCCCCACTTGTGGCAGACTTTGGACGACCCGGCCTCAGCCGTTCCGCTACACTGCCAGTGTCCTCGAATCGGGAAATAATATCAGTAATCGTCTTGCGAGTAGGAGGTATTGAGTCGAAATGATTTTTCCACTGGCGTGAGACTTCGGCATAATTTCTTATTTATAGTAAAGTTTTACAACACAGATTTTTTCAGGCAGAGATCGTCGTGGGGAATCCATGGTATAAACAGTATATATTTATAATAACCTGAAATATTAAAAACAGCGATAAACAACCATTGCGAAATATTACGCCAGAAGATATTGATTGACAAAGTGTGGGTAGTTACGTTTCAAACACATTGTATAAAAGTTTCACTGATAAGGGTTTTATAGAAGCTACTAACTTTATATAAAGTTTATTGAGAGGCTATAAGGTTGTTGACACTATAAATATAAGCCGGCGGTTATGGCAAATAATAGATACATACAATGGGCATCCACATCCAGCGAGCAAAGTTAATATAAAACTTTTAGCTTAACTATAAATTTTATATAAAGTTTATTCGTTTATAAATTTTGTTTATTTATATTTTGTGTAAAACTACATATAGAAATGTATGCTTACATATTGGGGATCAGCGTCCACAGAAGAGACCCGGCTTATGTAAACAAAGAAAGCGAAAAGGGGGTCCCGTTCCCTCAATGATGGCCAAGCGGGCCTAGGATTGGGACTCAGTGTGTCCGTCCGAACAATTTGATATGTAACAGGTCCAGTTTTGGATGACAAAAAATTGGAAGGTGCGCTTCAAGGCGAGCCCGTCGGTGATTTTGTAAATGACTAAAATGTTTTATGTGGCTCCCGCGGGTTCGGGTTGCCTTTTTGTGGGTGCTGAATATATTTGTGTCGGATTTGACAAGGAGAGTCGAGTGATGGGTTACACGCCTATCGGGGCATGATTTCTGTGATTTTCACGGAAAAGGGTACCCAAAAGTGGGAACAGTGGGTTCGTTCCGGGCTCAAAATAAAGCCTAATTTACTAGGAATACGATGGTAATCTCTATATATATTTGTGCAGACTATTCGTTAATTTATTGCGTTTTGTACGATTTACTTGCTGTACGTGCACGGTTATTTGCTAATAAGTCCGTGGATCCTGCTCGGATATCCAGTGAACCGGTCTCATTTTAAATATCTTAAGTCTATCAAAAATATTAAGTCCTTCCTAACGGTTCCGGAGTTATGGGCCGGAGCTGCAACCTTTAATTCCAAGTGTTTGGAATTGACATTTTCTGTCAATTTTATCAGCTAACTTAGCCAGCGAAAATGAGCGCTGCTAGTTACTGTTACTGCAGTTTACCAGTGTATTTCTTACTTTTGAACACTGGTAAACTAATACTTTAAATTTCTTACTAATATTTTCAGGAAATTTGCTCGTTTGCTGTTCGCTATAGGGCAGACAGCCAATTTTTGTGGTCCTCGCTCGGGTTTTTCTTCGCGGCCAATCTTTTATATCAAGAATCGGGGTGAATTTCGCGGTCCTTCCACGCGATGTAGGGCTTTTCCTATACATATCGGGGCGTTCGGGAAGTCGTACCATCCTATTTATTCACGCGGCGGGTATGGCAAGAGGTCGCCAAACCCTAACGTTCCTACCTATAAACACTACACTTTTATGCGTAAAATCGTTAACTTTCCTTTAAAAATTCGACCTAATTGATCACGGGTTGCTTACAGACATATACCTTAACAATCACAATAATTACCGAAGGTACAACAAAGCACGGTAATTATCATACAAATTGTTTGCGGGTAGGCGGTTTTATGGCCATGATCAAAGAAACGAAATCAGTATAAATATGGTACAATGGATAGATATACAGTTATTGCAATAAATTGGTATACATGATCAACGTACTCAAGTTGCTAATTCAAACACGTATATACAAGGATAATGGTACTAATAGGTTCACAACAATCAATAAATTCATGTTATAGCGATGTAGGATAATCATACCAAGGGGTGCCTTTATGGCAAAACGAATAACGAAATAATAGTACTCAAATCAAATATGCCAATTAGTGCCTTTATGACAGTACAGACGGTATATTGCACAACAGATATCTGTACTAATAGTACAGCATTTATCCGTTCCTGAAATGATAATAATGATACCCATTCTGATCATGAAAACGTCGTCGGTGCAACCGAAGTGTCAAAATACATAGTTACATAGCGAAATTATTGGGCCTTGTGATTTTTAATTTATCACGATTACATAATATAGTGATTCCTGATTTGTTCCGATTAGCTATATATAGTGAGGGTTTACGTATATACCTACGAGGGCGAGCAGATGACTTCGTATTCCTGCAGGCATCGTCACTGAGGCTCGATTTCAGGGAAACTATACGTAGTCGAATTCGTAAATGTTGGCCATTAGACAGTGGTCAGGATTAATCTACCACGTAACGATCCAGCATGGATCTGTTACATTTGTAAAGGCCTAAGCTCAAAGAAGCATATCTTAGGATCTAATTCGTGTGTGGTTAACAGTTCTACGTATGGATTCGAAGTGTGTTGAAATTGAATTTCTAATATCCGTGCGTGCTGTGTGTAAGCTAATTATTTGTAGCTGATTCGCTGTCTACAGGAGTGTAAATAGATTTTAACACTCAGTAAGACATGCGTAGGCTATCGTTGTCGGTTACCGACCTAGAAGCTATGTGTAAATTTAGAAAAGTAATAATCTGTTTTGAACGTTCACCGTATTAGAATTCTACCGATAATATTGTCAGTAGCTAGTCATGGAAGAGAATATAAATGGCGTTTATGCTATAGTCGTACAATATTACACATACGTTATAATGTTTTAGGTATTGTTGGATTGAATAATATTAAAGCTAACGACTACTGCAACGTTGTGTTACATGTGAGTTTAGGTTTTATCGAGAGTTTATGATGATTTCATGAGAAGAGTATGACACTCTTCGAAATCACCCTAGAAAAGGATTGGGCATTACGCGATTTATATCGGCCTTACCCCACACCTGGTTTTGAGCGCCCCTCGCTTTTGATTGATCATGGTATCAAGGACAAAAAATTTTCAGACCCCTGTTGTGGAGTCGTTATACCCCTCAAAACTTGGAGGGTGGCGAAAAAAATTTTTTTGACAATGACCCCCGCTTAAAACTGGGTGTCTGAAAATTTTGTCATTGATACCATGAACTATCCCTGTAAAACTGAAGGGTATAACCCGTCAAAACCAGGGAGATAAGGTCGAAATGAATTAATTCATGCCCGATCATTTTATTTAGTTATTTCAAAGAGTGTCACAGTCTTCTCAAGAAATTATCAAAAACTCTTCGCTTTACTAACTAACTTTAGTACAGTCACGGATAATGATAACTGCATAAAAAGAAACGTGAACTAACATAAGCCGAAAAAAGCGTTAGAACGTCTTTGTTTTGCAAACGACCGTTCCAAGGTTTGATTATAAACTAACGTTGCTTAGTTGGTTTTTTGCACTTATTTTTATATGTAACTGTAGATCGATTTTCCGTTTATGATTACATGTTGGCAATCCGATCATACATTTGCCAAATTAAGGCTAGTGTTGAACGCTGACAAACGATGAATAAGTTCGGCGTAATTTTTGTTCATTTGAGCTCGCTGGCTCTTAGCACATCGACGCTGGGGATGTTTAACAACACGTTCCTAGCGTCGAAAACATTCCTTCGATAGCATTGTAAAGAAATGAGGAATATTTTATTTTACGCTTTATGAACTCCTAACAATTGTGAAAGTAAATTGAAAATATGGCTTGAATTTTATATACGTTTTGTTTCAGGATTTCAAAAATTCCTGGCTTAATATTTGCCTGTAAATTTTTGTTGTTTGTTTATCCCACACTAAATGTGTGTTTACCGTTTAATTTTTACTGGAAATTTAACCTTCTCTGCAGATTTTACGACATATCAGATTTCATGAAAGATTGTAATGATGGCATGATACGAATAAGGAACAGCATTGCCGTATTCTGCGTGTCATAAAAAAGCTATGATAGCTTATCAAAACGCGCTGAAAACAACTCACAGCCAAAGTCGCAAACCCATGATAACCCTGTAATAGACACAAAGTTGTAAGATATAAATACTCAATAACAATTGAGTGTTTTGAAATTGAAAAAAATCAATATTTCTAGCAAAGCATCGACGAACCATATTCGGGCCCACAGCTCGTAAGGAGTGGTCACACAAAAAGTGTTGCTCAGCAATGTTGTATAGCTCGATGAGCTGATTCTGTGTCTCAGTTTTTCGATGCGAAGCTTGTGTCGCGAGAGATAGGCTGAAAAAGACTGGTAACCATGTGGCTATATTTGGCAAGGAACGCTTAAAACCTGTTTTTGCCACTTTTACCTCGAATATGGGTTCAGCGCTGTTCGTTTTCAACTAAAGGGCACATCCTCATCACTTCTGCTATGGAACAAAACATCGAATAAATTCATTCTCGAAGATAAGTTATGCGTTGCAGAAACAGTCCAAAATACAAATTTTCACGATTTTCCCTCGGGCGCCCTCAACTCCACTCTCTTCGCTCGCTCCGTTTCGATATCAATAACCAACTAATTAAATACAGTGTATATTTTAAAAATAAGATTCATCGGCCCAGACCCCTTGAAAAGCGCTCAAAATGTATGAAATATTCACTCTATATAACCATAAAGCCATATATCCAGGGTACCGAAAACTCTATTGTAGACCACTCTTTAGACCCTTAAGACAGTACGTAAGGAAGCAAATGAAGACAGGCCACTTTCGATAAATAGGGATTCTTTAAACACTGTAAAGTTCTTAAAACGTATAACAACGTCAGATGAGACAAAGTGATGCACTTTAGATGCCAAAACCAACATATTCAGTGTGCTTTATAACCTAATAGACACTCGTCTTAAGATAAAAACACACAAAACATGACGGAATTTGACAAATTGATATTTCTGGTAAACTGTAGACGACCCATATTCGGGCCCACAGCTGTTTCAGGAGTAGTCTGTCAAGCAAGTATTGCTCAGCAAAGCGATAAGCTATTATCGGTTTCGATGCGACGCGTCTGTGGCGTGGTATGAATACATTCACCCGCATGGCTGATTTGCAAAGAGCAATTAAAACTAGCTTTTGGTCAATTTGTTCTGGAAAATTTAGGGCTTTCAGCCAAATAAAAGCTTTTGCTACAAAACAAAAAAGTTTTTATCGAAATCAACCCACCCGACCATGACGTGTGATTTACACCAACACACAAAAAATTCAAGATTTTCCTCTAGCACTCTCAGTGGAAACTGTTTGCTTCGTTTTAACTTTACTTGTTATATTGTTGCCCATTATAGGCCCTATCCATAATACCGCCGCTTCGAAACTACTTCTTGCGTGAGGAAAATTATGTTAATATTAAACGGCCACCCGGCGACAAAATGGTAATGCTAACACAGCGTTTTGGTGAACTAATTCGTAAACTATGGAATCCGCGAAATTTCAAATCACATGTATCGCCTCACGAAATGCTGCAAGCGGTTGTGTTGTGCAGTGAAAAGCGATTCCAGATTACCGAACAAGGTGAGGAACCCGTCAAGCATATTTTATCCTGTTAGTGGCAATTTCTGATATTTCGCAGCTATAATAGAACGAAGTCGGCCTGCATTTTTGAAAATGAAATTTTAAAATTGAGCACTACCTAAGAACAAGTGTATTATTAATGTATAAATTACACCATATTACACTGGGACCTCGGTCCTTGAGTATGTACGGCATATACGTTGTTTAGAGGCTTCCATTTTGCATACCTGGATAATATTAATCTTATATAAATATCTTTGTTTTTATGAAAACCAGCAATAAATGACGATATAATATCGAAAAGTGTTAATATAATGTTGCCGCTTTTTCTGAGCAAGTATATACGAGAGAAGATAGTTCAATACCTCTTTCGTGAATTTAAAATCCAACTTTCGTATCTGAACTATATAGCCCCATTTTTAAGCTAATGATATTATGAACAACTTGCTATATTTTTCATTTTAAGGTAATTTAAATAACAAATTTATAGTTTTTGCGTGATGCAAACTTTATCGGTTAACAATAAACCAATACCTAATTTTATATCCTCCGTGCACACTGCTACGCCATACGATCGTTATAATGGTATAGCAGGTTGCGGCCACGCAATTTTTAGCTGTGGTAACTATTCGGCAACCAAGTTAATCGCAACCAGTATAATTTTTACATTTACGAAGCAAAAATGATGTGTGTTATCCTTTTGAGTAATCAGCTTTGTCTGTGCTCCAGTGTGCCAGATATGGACGCAACTGTTGCAAGCGTAACTAGTATATAAACGGTATTTGTCGTTTGAATAATCGTCTTTGTATAATTTGATTTAAAAATTTGCATCTTGTTCTTATTTCGTTTTAGCATTTGTTTAGGCGACGCTTTGGAGTTCATGTCTTGGTTCCTCAATGCTCTTCATCAAGCGCTAAACGGTACAAAGAAAATAAGTTCCAGCATTGTTTACCAAACCTTTCGTGGGAAAGTTCGGATCTACTCAAGAAAAATACCGCCCGTTGATACGGTAAGTGTGTAATGGCGAAATTTTATCGACTAAGTTGTAGGTACATATGCCCATTTTTTGTCCCATTTTACCCTATTTTAGTAAGTACCCTTCATTGAAGCAAGGTTATTTTTATTTTGACATTCGAATTTTT
This sequence comes from Trileptium ribeirensis, assembly GCA_030248225.1. Taxonomy (NCBI): domain Eukaryota; kingdom Metazoa; phylum Nematoda; class Enoplea; order Enoplida; family Thoracostomopsidae; genus Trileptium; species Trileptium ribeirensis. The sequence goes on from JASANE010026913.1 coordinate 36,657, forward strand.
TTCTCTGGTTGGTTTTATTTCATAGTGAAATGATAAATGCCGATGCCTCTTTTTTGTTTTTCGATTAAGGCTTCGGTTATGGATTTATGGGGTTTGAAGTACGTGTGTATGGCGCCCCCATGGTTCTTCGACCCAAAATTCGAAATTTTTTGTTCTTACGTCCTGGGCGGCTGAAAAATTTCATTTTGGGTTTTTTCGGACATGGGAAACTCTTTGCTGGGGCTGGTTTAACAGAATATCATTTCCAATATTTTAATGAACAAAATATTTTTATTTCAGAGCGACGCTGAATTGTTAAAGCTTATGAAATCTCCAGAGTATCAAGGTAATATCTTGTTATTATCGATAGTTTTAATAATATATATAATGTTGAATATAATAATTTTTTCTTTTTATGTTGTCTCTAAAGAAAGCGGGCAGTCGAGGCGCGCAATTTTTGCATTGTACAAATCATGAAAACATCAGTTAATCAAGCTTGACTTAGCTGTGATTCAAGGTCGATTGGTTACGTCTAAACATCGATATTGTTGAAACGAGGCAGAGTTTCCACTAAGGACGGCAAAAGAAAAATCGTGAAAGTTTCCTTTTTGCCTTTTTGTGTCATACATAACTAAGATTCGGGTGAATTGATTTCGATAATTTTTTTAATTCAATAGCAAAAGTGATGAACAAGTGCAGCTTAGTGGAACGCAAACAACTGCAACCCCATATCCGGGTCAAAATGAAAAATACATGTTTTTAAGGGTTCTTTGCCAAATTTCGCTATACGGGTACCAGTCTTTGACAGCCTATGTCTCGTGACACAAGTTTCGCATCTGCAACTTTGTTGATCACTCCCTGTGCCGCTGTGGACTCGAATATGGCTCGTCGACCCATTGTCAGAAATACAGATTTTTTCTAAGTTCGGCATGTTGTTTCGTGTTTTCACTACAACGAGTGTCTATTAAATTATCAAGCACGCTGAATATGATGGTTTTGCTATTTATAGTCCAAATAGATTATATTACACCTTTTCATAATGTTTCAAAGGGTTTACAGTCGGCGAACCCGATTTTCAAAATGTGAGTTTTTTATTCTCTTAGTTATTTATTGCTTGCTTGACATCAAGAGTGGTCTATATAGGTTTTTCGGTACGCTGAATACAATGGGTTTGTTATCTAAAGTCCAACACAAATATTTCATACCTATTGTCAATGAACCTGGTTGCAAGAATACAATCGGTCCAGTAGTTTGTTTACGTATTGGCTCGGGGCATCAATATTGTCTATATATATATATGTTTTTATGCGTGTTGAATACTTTGGTTCGGTTATCTAGAGACTAGCACGAATATTTTATGCATTTCCAGTTTTCGATTGGTTTGGGGTCGACGAGGTTTTAGTTTTTCAATGGTTTCAGGGTTACAGAGGTTTTAGTGTAGTATATACATAAAACACAAACCTTGATATAAGGTGATGTCACAAAATTACCACTTGATGAAACCACGCTCGCTTTAGTTCGCCCTCGCTTAAGAGTGACTAGTTTGTCGTCTACGAAATTGGCATAAAATTTCGCTGCCTAGGCTAAATTAAAATAATGGCTTTACTATTGCAGTGATAAATTATAATGTTGTTGCGTAGTTTTACCGGTAGTAGCCATCAGATTTGAGCTGCGGGATAAAAATAGCCTTCTGTTGCTTAGCAATCTTTCATAGTTACACGTTGCGAGGATATTTCAGTTGTATAAATATATTTATTTTAGAAAAAATCGAAGAGACACCGTTCTTGTATCTTACACTCGACTTACCCCCAGCACCGCTCTATCGGGATCAGTATCTTCAAAATATTATTCCGCAAGTTCCGCTTGGCAATCTGCTCGCCAAGTATAATGGGGTAACTGAAAAAGAATACAAAACGTACAAAGACAATATTTACAAAATGATAAGCGAACCGCGGTATTACAATGTCATTTCCGGCTCCTGGTTTTCGCCATGTTTCCTCGAAACGTTCAGCTCATAAATTTGTATTATTGTCTCGGTCAACGTAATCGTTTGCGGCAAAATTTCTTTTACATGAAGATCTTCAAGCTCGAACCATTTATTCGTTCCACGATGTAACGCTTGTATACGATAAGTACCGTTGCCGGTTTCCGGAGACCCGTCATGGACAACGTTTGCAACCAGATCGTATGACGTATACTCGTATTGATCACGCACATCAGGCGCAAGATATTCGAACATATCGACATTTCTATAAGGTATGCCATGTACAAATACAATCCCTGCCAGAAATGACTGACGAGTTTCGAACGAGCAGACTTCAAGTCAAAATCGAACTTACGCATTTCATTACATTTAAGGACCACATTATCAGGATGTCGAACACATTCAAACATTTTTCGAACGAATATCGAACAACACAGTTAAACCAACAGCAGTCATTTCTGGCAGGTATACATTATACATTTTTAGATTTGTGATGGGAATATTGCGTAACGCAGATATGGATCAATTATATGTCTAATCTAGCCATAACCACTTCCAGTTATCGTGTAGTCATGCCCCATTTGTTGAGATTTGCGAAATTAGTTTGAATGATAATATTTAATTGAATCTGTATGAAATAGATTAGGGACAATTTTGGAGTATTAATTCTGGATTATCCGAATTGGGCTCGTCTGAGCATTTTTCGCGTCCACCTGCAAAAAAGTGCGCTCGGTTCGCACCCCGGCACAACTTTTCGTTTTCCCTCGCTAAACACAACCAAGTTGACATAAAAACTGACAAAATATTTTTACAAGTTTTAAATATATAAATTCTATTAAATATTGTAAGTAAAAATAGTTTTATAAGTTGTTTTAACTTCAACAGAGACGTTTTGCAGTGTTTCTAAAAACCATTATTTATTAGCCATTTTAGCGTATTTCATGCAAAAACATAAATTTTGAAATTTATTTATATGCCCAACTTGTGGGGAGCTTCCGGTTAAACAGGAACGCAGACTCCCAAAAACTTACGCCCCCCGATACCGACCTAAGTGACCCTGGTATTCCTCTTGGTACAATAATTTTCATCGAATGAAGAAACTAGTGAATTTTCATCTTTTGTAACCTCATGACATTAACAAAAGATGTATAAAATACAATGAAATTTGTTCTCAATAAAACGTATGTGGATTCAGATTTCATCTACATATTTGAGCACAAAATATACATAGCACTATCAGAATATCAAAATGATAACCTAAACAGCAGCCAATATAATCAAGAAAAGATATAAATAACTCTAATTGGGCGTATATGTTTTGGCTGTTGTATCACGAACCCACTTTTTGTACTCAAAAGTATATTGCGTACAGAAAAAACACACTTTCTTTCAATGACCTCACTGTTTGCTAAAGTCACGGGTTCATGAATGACAAAAGCATGTGATAAAATTAAGCTGCTGTACAGTACTCACCGTACTGACTGTGGCCTTACGAGTGAGTGAGGAAGCAACAAATGAACAGCAATTAAATTATAAAATTTCGAAATATTTTCTAATGAGCAACTTGAAATACGAGAACGAGCGAGCAGAAGTCAGCATAATTGTGGCTAATACTGTAAATATAACGTTACAGTTCGAAATGTGCTGACAGCACTATACCAGCCGTCCATGTTGG
>JASANE010026916.1:0-43265 GCA_030248225.1 Trileptium ribeirensis
TGTCACGGGAAAAAGTGTCCTACTGTGAAAAGTGTCCTAGGACGCTTTTTCCTAGTTAAAAGTGTCCGGGCGGACATTTTTTCCTAGGAATAAGTATCCGGGCGGACATTTTTTACTAGGAAAATGTGTCCTACCTCGGAAAAATTGTCCTATTCCGATTATTAACCTAAATAGTTGTCACTTTTTTCACTTAGAACATTTTTTGCCATGAACTCTTTTAAGAGACCCACGATATCACAAATTTTGCAAGTATAATGTAGTTTGTCATACTTGTTTCAGATTCAGATGTCTATCAATAAATCAAATAAAATGACCGAATTATCAGATGTGCTTTATTTCTTGACAAACCAGAAGTACCCTGTCCAGAAATGGATTGATCTCAAATTGTCTACATCTGCCATCAACTCAAGAAAGCGAGCGTTGCGACGAAGATCCGCAAGTTTCAAACTTGTCGACGGCGTCTTGCACTATTTCTCCAATTCCAAAGACACAAAAGTCGGAAAAATTCGAGGCGCGTCATATTGAGCAAGGCATTAACAGAACGCTTTGATTCGTGACGCCCATGATAATAGAGGGCACCTACGTCGTGACAGTTGTCTTGAAGTTCTAACGGCCGCATATCACTGGGAAACCATGACTAAGGATGTGGTAAGATCTTGGTTCCTGCCATCATTGCCAAACGGCAAATCCTCGAGCATTTAAAAGCGAAGCAGCCGTACTTCACCCAATCCCTGTTGTTGCTCCTTGGCACCACGTGGAAGTTGATCTGATTACGATGCCGCTAAGTAAGTCGCAGAATAGATATATACTAACACTTGTGGACGTTTTTTCGAAATGGCCAGAGGCCATTGGTCTACCAACGAAAGATTCAGCAGTCGTTTCTCGCGCACTTTATGATATCTTTCTCGATAGAGGGTTCCCAATGGTGCTTTCGTCTGACCAAGGACGGGAATTTGTAAATGAAATTCTCGAACGTCTTCTCACGTTGAACAAAGTAGAGAAACGAGTTTCGACAAGTTATCACCCTCAAACACAGGGACTAGTTGTGCGTTTTAACCAAACGCTTAAGGGTATGCTGGTAAAAATGACCGGTGAACAGGATCTGGCAAATTGGGATATGTATCTTCGGGAAGCTCTGTACAGCTATCGTACTGTTAGTCAAGACTCGACAAAGCTGAAACCGTTTGTGGTAATGTACGGTAGAGAGCCGACTGGATTGTTATCAGATGGATCCTGCGAAACCCACGAAAAAGTTCTCAGTAAGCTTGCCGAGTTCAGAAATACAATAAATCAGCATCTTAAGAAGAATGTCGCTAAATCACAAGAAAAGCAGAAAGTGCAATATGCACGCAAACGGTCCATCCGCGGACGCCAATTCTGTAACAACGACCTGTTCTAATTTTAAACACACGCTGATCGCTACGAAAGGGTGGCAAGATGCAAAAACCATGGCTGGGTCCTTATATTATTCATGAGATTCGCGGCAAGGGAGTGTGTGTACTGAAGAATCCCGAAACAGGACAAATCCTTGCCAAAAAATGCAATGTGTCACTACTAAAACACTACATAAAGCGCGACGAACGAGTTGGCAAGGGGACAAAACCGCCAGCTGTTCCAGCGCCTCAACATTCAGCGGTTCGCTTTGCCCCCTGCTCGCCTGAAAGTCGTCGCGCAATGGCCGAAATGTGTGGTATCAAGAATAAGAATGACATAAGTCCACCTTCTTTCAATGATGTCGCTCGCATGGGCCGCCCATCCAAATTTATCAAAATCGGTGGCGGCGGGAACTGTTATTTCAAAGCGTTGTCGTTTTTGCTACTGGTGGCGAACAGTACGCACGGCTTCTCCGGAATTTTATTGTCGGCAAAATGCAAGGTCCCGATATATCGGAGCGCCTTGAGAACTATCTGGGGAAGAACCCACAAGCATATCTCAACGAGTCCGGAATGAACGAAGAAGGGGTTTGGGCAACAGATGCAGAAATTATTACAACTGCGTGGCTGTTTACGACAGATATTATCGTTTGGTCAAAAGTCGGCGAAACGTGGCGATGGCAGTTTTTCAAGACGTCACTTTCGGGTACAAAGCTGACCACACCCAGCACCAAACGTGCGCTGTACTTGCGCAATACCAACTCAGATCATTATGACGTGGTCTCTGCAGTGGAAGATAAAGAACTCAAAATCGCAGAAACCATGTCGGATGAAGAAGAATTTGATGAGGAATTCTTGTGAACGAAATAATCGGAATAGGACAATTTTTCCGAGGTAGGACACATTTTCCTAGTAAAAAATGTCCGCCCGGACACTTTTAACTAGGAAAAAGCGTCCTAGGACACTTTTCACGGTAGGACACTTTTTCCCGTGACACCGGTCGTACTGCACTACGAGCTGAGTGAAACTGTTTTCATGGCCAACACCAAAAACTTGGAGAAATTAAATTGCAATGCAATCCGTTCCACCAGCCAACTAATTGGTTTCAGCCAAGTAATGATAGTTGTCCACTAATAACGAAGGGTGTTGTATATTCCAGTAACGCCTCAAAACATAGGCCGCCGCGCAATACTGAACAAAAAGCAGTAGCTGTTCGCTCTCTCAATTTTTTGTTCCAGTAGTTTACTAAAATAATAACGAAAAATAATTAAACCGTATCGGACAATCTCTGTTTTAACCCGGATTTATTAGAAGAAATCAATCGGCTTTAACCCGGATTTATTAGAAGAAATCAATCGGCTAATGTCCATTTTATGAGTTCTACTGATTAAACACAAAAGGCATTCAGCTGGTGACTACACACTGTCTCGACTAAACTAACCCCCGAGCTACGTTTTCTAAGCTAACGGCTAACTAACTAACTTTCTAAGCTAACTTCGCCTTGGCGAAATTTAAGATTTTGCTGACACTCAAATCGTTCTAAGCACATTTCATACAAAAATGAACGGCACTATAAAAATATTTTAGAAATATTTATGTAGCTCCAATAAAATTAAGACAAATTAATGTTTAGTAGATTTTGAAATTTTAGGGAATTTCGTCACAAAATGCGACTTCGAAACACTGCTTCGTGAGAAAATTGTCTAAGCGCTAACATTTCACGCGACTGATGTACACATTCTGTTGGTCCGTTATGCTGCTGTGAGCGTTACATTTTGAACCACACAAAGCTGCTGTCAGCGTTACATTATGACCCACACAAAACAAAGAACAAACAAAAACAAAACTGAACATAAATGATCGGAATACAATGCATCGCAGAGACGGACGCACCTGTTGCCATATTCGTAATAACCAGTTAAACTGTGAAACCATCGATTGATGAAACGGCAGTATGACCAGTCTCTGATAGTGCAAGGTATCCCCCAAACAATTACAAACGAACAACATTATCCAATGCAACAATAACTGTCCAACTTCCAAACCCACAATTAGTAAAAAATATTTATTTGAAACTGTCAATCACTACACTTCGTTACCGAAAACAATGTTTCAGTCAAACGCCGATAAACAACCATAGATTTTTAAAACAAACTAAGTGAAAACGAGAAAGTGAATGTTAGTCAAAGTAGTAGCATGACTGTATTGTAGAGCTCGTTGCTTAATTTTATGCAAATTAGCACGCAGACTCCTTCAACTCCGAAACAATACCATAAGCAACCATGATTAGACGATATTTGTTTTAGAATGAACAGACCGAAATAGAAACACAACATTCATTTCACTTCGGAATGCTAATCTGAAAAAGAAGGTACTCGATATAATAATTAAATAAGTGTATTCGCAAAACTGCAACTTCAAATAATAATTAAGACGTAATTTTAAATTTCGTTTTCGGATTCTCGCAATTTCTGTTAAGCTTCTCCTTTCTAACGAAGCCCGTAGCCAAGCGACGTTAGAACCAACTGCAGCCGGGTCCGGTCGCCAATACTAACCGGAATGTGCGACAGCTCCGTTGTGGTCAAAGCCGCAAGGACGTCCGGGTTCATAAGGTTCTCCGAAACCAAAACGTTGATGAAGTCGCGCGAAATGTTGGCTTGTTCCAGAAGACCCAAGAACTTGCGCTCCTCGGGTGCCAATTTAGACGCGCCATCACCACCACTGCCTATAATCACGTTCGTGTAAACAAACGAGTATACAAAGGGCATTTAAAGCTTGCATCTCAAATGCCTTCGGACGAAAAACTTATCGCCAGGCACTTTTATCCCGTAAATTGCTGTCCGCAATAAAATTCCCATCGCCGTGAAACTAATCGTTCTTTCTACAAAGATCCGCTCGCTGGCAGAAATTACTCTTTGTTAGAAAACTATGTTACAGATCCTACTGAGACCGTTGATCAGCTAGTAAACTTATGGTTTCCCTGCTGTATATCCCCTTATGCATCACATTGCTGTAACATCTTGTTACAAAACAGCGCACAAGTTGCTAACTTCATATTCATGTGTTTATTTTCCAATCGACAAACGGTACATGTATAATGGCGGATATATTTAAACCGCGTTATGCAAGCTATAACACTTATTTATTACTCGGATTGCATTCCTCGACAGAGCTACTAACTGGTTCATCGCTTTGAATCGCTAACAACTTTCGTGCACATCATTAGCTTAACGCTTACGACAAAATATATGGGCAACTTATTATTCCGTCACGTGAACAAACTGTCACTACAATACACTTTCTATTCTTTTGAAGTTGAAAGTAGCAAAAAAATGAGGGTACAACTCTTCCCTCATTTGTTCATACAACTTGTTCAATATAAAATAATATAACAAAATACTTACCAATCACTAAAAATAGTTCGAGTGGTGCACGTAGAAGAGCAACTACTTACGAATCGGAAAATCTCTGAATCAAACAACCCACTTCCGCGGCAAACAAAATATCTGCAACGAAGCCTCAATATAGTTAACCTACAGCAACGAGGTGTAATGTCTAGAGTTTATTCGACAAAATTTACAGAAGAGCATAACATGCAGTCATATACTTTCCCTTATCCGCTGATGTGATCGTTTTGGGCCCACTCCCCCAAACGTTTCTTGGAGAAGCGCACCAATTAGCAGGTCGCCAATAGCACAAGTGGCAATTCCAAGAGGCTCCTATTCCTATCCTAAGTACATTAGTTAATGGTGATCTGTTGGTGGGTACCCAAATCCCCGTCGAATCCTTGGGATGAGCCGAAAAAACACCACTTCATCGGATAAGGGAAAGAACCTAAACGAATACAACATAGTATTATATTATTTTTTATAATAAACTTTATAAAACTAACCAAACCCATCTCCAGCGCCAATCCGTGCCTTTTCAGCTGCCACAGGTTGGGCTTTCAAATGCCCGTAGTCTCCGTATCCTCCACCTAATTTGGGCCCTCGTCCAGGGGAAATCCCTCCGACACCCATGATGTTCAATAGTGAACCCGGTGGAGCAATCGCACCTTGTCCAGGACCACCTTGGTACGACATTGCCATTCGGCTGTACATCGCAGCCAGCTCGGCTTCTTGTGCGGCTTGGGCAGCGTACGCACGTTCCTCGCGTGTCCGATCAATCTTCGCAAGATCTTCCTTCGGCAGAAATTTTTTGCAGCCAACAGCGACTCCTGCAATTTTGTGTTGGCGCGTACCTATAACAAATCCTTTCCGATATTTGTTGCCGTTTCGTTACACAGAGTGCTTAACAATTTGTGCAAGAGTATAATACTTGACCTTACTCAAATACATTTACTATTGTAATATCGACGTGACGCTGCCGCATTACGCACTTCCACAAACGTAATGCCCATATGACCTCGGCTTTCGTAACCTCACGGGCGGACCTAATGGGTCCACATTTCTGTTTTTCTCTGATTCGGGTCAGGCGCAAGAAATTACGGAGCTTAGCGATCCACAGGAGCGCTTCACAGGATGTGTTCTGATCCTGCCGGACGGGTTGCGCACGTAGCCCTAGAGGTACTACCTTTAAGGTCCCCAGAAAGGTTGGCTCCGTCACCTGCTCTCACGCCAAAAAGACCACACCACTAGTCCATATCCTCGTTCAACCGGGAAGTGTATTTAAAAGGTATTCGGATTTGCTTGATTTTCCTACTTTCTCGATTAATTTATGTAGCCGCTGACTCCCACTAGGGTCCGACAAATCCCTAGACGTTTACCGGCAGATTCGCGTGTGATTTCCTATTCTGGGTGCTCAGCGAAAGTTTTAATTTTACGGTAACTTTTCCTTATTAGTCGCACGAGTCGTACTCACTCAGTAATACAATTATAATGAAATCGGCGAGTCACGCTAAGGTTTACTTCTTCAATGCGTGTGTCAAACCTGAACGTGGGTCGTCGATTGGGGTGACGGATTTCAAACCCCTTTTTAATATCCATCGCTACGGTCAACAAAACATTTGGACGGTTAAAATTGTATTCAGGTACCTACAAATTTGACTAAGATTAGAACGATGCGTGGCGATGCCTCGTAGATCATCGGCACTATCCTAAAAGTACTAAAGCTTATGCTATTTTGCCTCGAAAACGGTTCTCGAAAAGAGCTCTAGTCGGTACTAACATTTCGGTTATGTTATTCAATGTGTTCAAATAACTCGGAACTTGAGTAAAATTGTGAATATGCGCGCCTCTTAAAACTTATAATGCGAATATCGTGGCCAAAGACGATACGGAGTTGTACGGCTAATGTTCAACCAAAAAGTTCTTATTTAACCTTGGTCGGCTCAAAGACTACATTTTAAATGCTAGCTCGACTCAGGGAACCATGTAAAATGAATCTATATGCGAGTGTCGCGTTGCTTTGGACCTTAACTCATCGACCGAGGGAGGTTCAGCTTGACTTCGGCTATTTGATAAAATTGCGTAGGTGGTCCTAATCATGGCTATGTATCCGCGGGACGAACTAGGACGGGCAAGACTAGTTCAAAAGGTAATCAAAAGTATGGACATGGGAGGCTAACGGTTGAGCGCTGGTGCTCCTCGAAACAGTATTCAGAACTACGGGCTATCTATCAGACTTCAGATCTCTCTAACCTATCATTAAAATACTCATTTACTCTACTCCGCCTCCCTGTCCACACTTAGAGATTCGTGTCCATCGCTCCTCCATCCAATCGCGAAGCCAAAACAAAAAGCCAATGAACAAGACAAAATCGGTAAAGTAAAAACCATAAGAACTCAAGAACGACCGAACCCTGCGCTGCCGAAGTCAGACTGAACGCTGCAGAGCTAGTCTCTGCTTAAATACTGTCATTTTCAAATTTCAAGTTTTTGAATTTTGTGGCCGTTACAAGTGGTTGGTCAGCACTTTTGGAGCGATTTGACCACAAATATTGATCTGGAACGCAAATATTCTTATCGGTCAAAATTTTGATTAATTTTGGATCATTTTAATATGAAATTTTATATAGCCGAACTTTGTTTATTACCTTGTTTACAGCAAATTTATATAAAACTTTTACTACTTAACACAGAACTTCTCAGAAACTTGCTAATAAACTCGGCACAAAACTACATTTGCCTAAGGAGAAACGGTGTATATAACATCCAAAAACAAGCACGCCGCTAATATTAAATTAATATTTAAGTGCTTCTTCTTGCCGGGGTGAAGCTTGTTGACTCAAAAGCTTTGTATTCGATGGTTCTACAAACATTGAGCTAAACATAATATAGACTAGTTAAGAAATTGCTGAAGACTTCAAATAATATCCAAATAAACTTAATATAGAGCTAATATAAACTTCATATCTAGTTGTTTGCTTAAAAGTACTCGCTTGAACCATTACTCTGAATACCAACAACGATTCCAAAGGTACACAGATACACGGTATGATCAAGGTTATACGAATCAAATGCATAAGTCGTGCCTTTATGGAAATCAAAATGGTACAACAAAACGACGGTAATGTTAATATATATCCATAATTCAAGTACGCCAGTGAAGCCTTTATGGCCAACAACAATAAGATTACAATAGCGATAATAATGTACAGGTTACGTATACCCATGGCTCATGGCACTACAATCAACATATATATACTGTAGCAATACTTGGTTGATTAACCATCCCTGAAATGTTAATAACGATACCCATCTTGATCACTAAAAACTGTCGGCGGTGCAGGCCAAAATATGACGAAAATCTCTATTCATAACGAGGTTAATGGATGTAACGATTCATGATTTGTGCCATTTATACGGTCTATAAATAAGGTGACAACAGGGTCTTGTGGTCGGTTCGTATGTACGGGGGAAATCGGCTTATGTATTCACTTGCGCAAAGAGGTCATAAATTGGTTCTAATTCCATATACGCGCGTATTCCGATGCAACGGTTGGTTTCGTACTCAGTTGGGTCATCACCATTGGGTATTCTAAGTTGGGAGACATTCGAAACTAAATCCGTAAATGTTGCCATTACACCTGTGGCCAGGATTATTGGGGTATTTGACTAAATGTTGGCCATTATACTGTGGCCAGGATTATTAGATTTTCTATTAAATGTTGGCCATTAGACTGTGGCCAGGATTAAGGGTATTCGATAAAATGTTGCCATTGGGCTATGGTCAGGATTAATCTACCTCGTAACGATCCAGTATGGATCTGTTACACTATATATGATGGTGTGGTCGTATTTCACCTTGTCTTCCCAAAGGCTCCATGGTGAACCCGCCTCCCCGGGGTTTTTTCTTTGCGGAAGGAGGTTGTCGGCTACCCCCAAAACAACTATCGGTCATCAACTAACTGATTAAAACACAAGCAAGAAGCATCACTGATTGCTCCTCCTGCTCGAATTTTATTGGATATTGCCAACCTAATTGCTACTTACCCCAAAGAAACTTGTGGATAGCTGATGCCCCAACATCCTTTAAAGTAATCCTCTAGCCCTTAACACGGTTAGCAGATAACGATATCATCATATAACATAAAGTGCATGAGTATAACCAAGTGGCATACTCGACAAATAAAGCTTGTACAAGTACACTCGACTAATAGGCATTTGTTGTAAGGTAAAAGCACGCAGCATCACGCCGAAATTTGAAGAATCGTTATTTATAGCAAAGAGGGGACGAGACATATTAGGGCCCAGGTATCGGCCCCACAAAAATACCGGTCAGCAAAGCTGTAGATCTCGATGAGCTGATTGTTTATGGTGATGGTCTCGGTTTTTCGATGGCAAGCCTGTGTCGCGAGATATGTGCAGCGAAATCCCGATACCCGTATGGATACATTTGGCAAAGAACATTTAAAAACCCTTTTTTGCATTTTTTGACCCCGAAGTTGGGGTCGGAGCTGTTCGCGCACAGCTAAAGGACACATCCTCACCACTTTTGCTATCGAATGAAAATAATTTATCGCAATCCATCCACCCGGAGATGAATTATGTGTGACAGAAACAGACAAAAAGAAATTTCCACGATTTTCCCCCTAGCGCCTTCAGTGGAAACGCCGCCCGCCTGGTTCTCTCCGTTTCATTAGCAGCAAATGTGTTTGTATGCGTCAAGTAAGGCAAAACTTAGGGGCCCTGCTACGTAAAAATTAATCTTTAAGTTATATTTTTATAATTTGTGATTTAAATTTTTTTGTCTTTTTGGTCATTTAAAGAATAGAGTTCTTCGCCTTGGATATGTGACTAAAATGACCCTAACATTGTCAGTGAAGAATGCCAGTATATAACTGCTATGATGGACTTTCCGTGGGCTTAGGGACATGAATTTGGAACGATAAAATGATCAATAAGCGCAGAGTAGCAACACTCGCTCCGTTTCCCCGTCGCTTTGTGAGTTACTATTATATTCTGCATTTATTAAATACAAAATTGTGCGAAAATTAATCTGCTTATTTCTATTGACATAGATAGACAACGAGACTTTATGTACAATTTAATTACTTTTGCAGAGAAACTCGTCGATTCTTGCACATTTTTCCCGTAAAATACAAAACACATTATTGGCGACATAATGAAACTTAAGCTAGTCACAAAAGCAGACTGAGAAACGAAAAACTAAACATTGAAACAGCTGAACGACTCACTCATAACCTTATCGACAGAGTCGTAGTCGTCGAATGTAACCATTGCGAATCGGCGTGGCTTGCCGTCTTTGTCTTTCGCAATTTCGACCTTGTCAACGCTGCCAAACTCCGCAAAGTAGTCCCTCAAAGAAATAGATACCGCATGTGTTTGATAGTTCCGTGTGTGCATCAAAGTGTTGTTCGGCCCGCGAAAGTGTTAAAGCTATCTATGAGAATTATTACGCATATATATGTGCAAACCAGGTCTATAACCTAGGTCTACAAGTCGTGTTACATTCAACCTGGGCTAACAGATGTATTACAGCTAAAGATACCGTAAGTAAATGAAAAACATCTAATAACAGTCACGCCAATAACACTTAGTAAAGCTTCAACCATAACGCAACGCATATAGGCGATAACAAATAGCTTCAGTTCAGAATCGGGGACTTATTTTTTCACAACAATTAACAAGTCTAATGAGCCATATCTGCCATGTAGTCTCTGTTACCGAAATACTACTCCGGCCAGTCAAAATATATTTAACGGTTTCTAACGGGTTCTAGAATCAATTTCGCCATTTTGGACGTAAATCTGAATATTGTGGAGACTGTAATAGCGAAAATCATAGTTAAATCATCCGAAAATATACTTGACCATCTTCGAAATATTACTGAAATGGTAATTCGTACAGTAAAATTAATAATTTCTAAAAAAGAACCGACATAACAATTTAGCCATTTTGAAAGTAAAATTTGGTATCACAAAGTGCTGGCAGTCGTGGTGTTTTGGGTCCATGCGTAGGTCCAGACCCAAAATTTTTTAATCAGACCCAGTTATATCCCCATCCCCAACCTGGACCAGTATTATTTTGTTTTAAACCACCATATTGATAAAGTTATCTGTCTCGAAGTAACCTTTTTAAATCCAATCATTTTCCATTTTTCTTCATTTCTCCAATTTTTGCTCATAACTGCTAAAATTTTCCGCGCGCCATGTACATAATGTAGGTGTATATATATGTACGTATCTGCAAACGTGTAATTATTATAGTTGTTTGTTTTGTGTTATACACATATTTTTTCGGCTACCGAACTCCGAATGTGTAATCAGATCCACCGAAAACGCATCCAGATCAAATCTGAACCAAATGTCTAGTTTGAAAAATCCAGGCTGGAAGAACATAAGTCGTAATTAGACCATCCCCGAACCACTTTCTGTTACCTAAATACCAACTTACCATGTCAAAATTAATATAAGGGCTCCAAGTCAACACGAATAATAGGGCTCCAAACAGGAGCAGATCTTACGCTCATTTCACAGTTAAAAAAGGGTATCATAAGGGCTGGCGGAGCCTAAATTACCATTTAATCCCATGATGCAATTTGATCGAAAATGATTTTAGCACCTTAACAAGCATTATGCATCAGACGCAAAATTTTGAAGTTTCTCAACTTAATATTATTTTTTATTTTTAACCTCAATAATCAAGCTATTGTATCAAGTGGAAACAGAATCACATCTTGGACCTAAATGTGCGGGTGTACAATACTAACATTGTTTTGTTCTTGTTTCACCAACTTTAAAGATAGAGCTGCTGACCAATCCCAAAAGCATGTACGAATAAAATGATAGAGAATGTTTTGATATCTCAACATAAAAAGTAAATATATTTGCAATTAGCATCCTCGTCCACACCCCACAATTTATACATACTGGGTAAACTACAGGGGTTCTAATTCAAATTTTGTGGTAGCGCTACAAAGGTAGCCATATCGCCAATATTTTCAATACTCGGCATAAAAATATCTAATGACTAGACATGGTAACTGCTCTGTGTCGATCACACAAGTTTTCATGGAAATTAGAAAACCGAAATCTTCAAGCTTGAGTGCACACGTACATATGTAAACATATCGATGAAATGAAAATCAATGTCTCGGTTGGGCACAACAAACATCTAGGCACCAATAACACATCTTGCAGATAATGCGACGGGAAATTTTGTTTTGTATTCGTTTCAGTTTCGAACGCTCTTACCAGGGGTTTGTGGGTTAGTTCCAACAAACTTTGATAACGTGACATTATTCAACAAACGTCGCTACCTCAAAACTTCTTCATCATGGACTTCCGGCTTGAACCCTCCGACAAAAATGACGTCAGACGTGAACATGTTTTCAAGACGTTGATCCGTGTTGAGGACGCGCTTGACTTTAATCGGTTGGGACTCGTCGTCTGCTGGCGTAATGCTGTCTCCGTCGACTTTGAACTTGTGCGGACGACCCTGCATGACGGTATCGATCGAAGACTGGTCTTTAAATTGGACGAAGCCAAACCCTCGCGAACGGCCTGTTTTCGGGTCCTTGACGATAAAACAATCTTCCACCTGTACAAAAAGCAAATGTTGTATTGCTCGGACCTCACATATACATAGATATAGCATGTTTGCACGTTACAACAAGGTGGTGCAACTGATTGGTTTGGAGCTGAATCGGAATCGGCTACGCTAATTCAAGTTCTCTAAGACCATATCCGATTCAATTCCACTAAAGAAGACACAACCCGAAACCTGATAGAGCTGACATGTAAATCGAAACTATCATCAATATTATAACCAATTTCTTGGACTAGTCTTTCGGTTGGGAATAACAGATTATATGAACATAATATACTTATCAAAGAAGACACACTTAACAAACAACGAAGGTTCTGAAAGCCATGATTCATTTTGAAACAGTACTACAAAGCTTGACAAATGAGAATATTCTAAGATGGTTTGGTTTTTGAGCGGAGCGAGGTCGCCGAGCGAAGCGTTTTTATTTTCTGTCTGGGAGCAAAAAAGTCGATGTCCGTTCGTCCTTCATGGATCTCAAGAACCACTGAACCTATTTTAAAAAACTTTTTTGTTTGAAAGCTTATCATGTGAGGATGTGCACCTGATATTTTAGAAGTGTGGCAACTTGCCAATTTTATCATTAATTAAGCTAATTAGCTAATTAACACCCTAATTAAGCTCATAACAGGTTAATTATTGGTAGTAGAGTCGTTTTAACGGCATATAACCTGGGGTAAATAAAACTATTATTTCATTTACTCATTGTTATCTAGGTAATAATATATTCCCAAGACATTGAGTACGTTCATATTACTAATGCCGTCGCTCCGCTCAAAAAAATGTAGTTCCACTACGACTGGTGCAGTTACGTAAATGAGGTTTTACCGGACATGGTGGTGTCAAATAATTACCCTCTTCCCAACAGTACAATTTGAACCTCAGGGACCGATAAATTTGCTATAAAATAAAGATGATTTTTCACCTATTTTGGCACATGTATTTTGTTATTTGAATACACCATTTAAAGACGTACAGATTCGGTTTCGCGCTACAAGAAACGTGTGAACGGTAATGACACACAAACCCCTAAGGCTCTCAAAGAGCGCTATTTCATTTTTGCTTTATAATTTAAGACCTGTAAAGTGCATGAAATTGGTTAATTGGATGTGTGTATATGTAAACTGTTGGCGAATATTGTAAAAAAATGATTTTAAAACTAAAGCAGCGATTAAAATGTCCTTTACTAGTCGGAAGGATGAGTAAACTAACCCATTTCTAGCTAATGGATGACAACGCACTAATTTAGACGAATACAGAAAGTCAGTCATTCCGTCGGATGAAGTAATAAATGTGGCACATACATATCCCAAAGGAAGAAGTATGTAATTATTAAGAACTACTAATAGTAAACTTAGTGGCCTGAAACCACTACGAACTATCACTTACCTAGTGTCGATATCGATTTTGACTATTTCGGGCTATACAAAATACACCTGAATGGAATATTACTACTTCAACTCTAACAAATCACTTCTGCCGCCAACAAGACCAACCAAAACTTTGCAGTGTCTGAAGCCATGCCACAAACGAACTACAGCGGCGGATAAATCACGATCCATACTACCGAATCATCCGTATTATAAATGCCATTATGTGAATAAAACTGAATCATCTTATTCCCTTGAAAAGTATGACGTGCGCCAAACTGCTATCCACAGTACACGGCAAAAATAACTGAACCTTTTAAGAGTCCATACAATGTGTTACAATGAGCGAGGAACGGTTATAACATTGAGTCACGAATATTTGTGTGCCATTAACTTAAAGAAACTAACATCGCCATATTTTGAAAAGTATTCGTGTAGGTGTCCCTTGTTTGTTCCCCGGGGAAGTGTTCCAGCGAAGAGCTTTCTGGCATCCTCCTGAAATGAACTAATAACATTGAGTAAACACGATCGATAAATTCCAAATGGAAACAGACATCCACAAAAGATGCCTGAGCCAAACGTTTGAAATATATTTGACTAGAGTTGCGGTGATTTGATCATAAACCAAAACAGCTAAAGTACGCATTACCTTTGTAGTAAGTTTGATATTGCTCAGTAATGCCGTTTACAAGAAAAGAAGAGTTGCCCTCGTAGACATTTTTACCCTTGAGAAATTTTTACCTTCGCCAAGATCCCATGCGGGATGCCTCCAGTTTGGCTCATTTTCAGCAATACTTAATATATAAGTCTAGAAAACACAGCATTATTTCTAGACTGTTACCATGAAACATCATTGTAGTCAAATACAACACCTACCAATAATCCTTAACGAAACTGTTGCTATAGATCAAGGATCGCTTTGTATAACCTGATTAAATAAACGCATATACTTGCTAAGCTTACGCATCGAGAGTGGTCGCGACGGAGGAACTTTGAATGACACAAAAATGTCAGGTTTCCTTCAGAAACGCGCTACGGTCATAGGAAATTTTGGTCAGACGATTACATTCTCCAGCTGTTGTTGCCAAAATATAGAAATGCATTTTTGCCGCAGTCTAATAAACTAATGGTTTGTCCGACTCTAAAACGAACTTGACATTTTAAAACAAAGCCTACAGCCTCACAAACTGACACTTTTTCTCTAAGTAACGTCAATCAGTCTTTCTAGTACAAATCGCAAATCGAATTTAGGGCGACGGTGAGCGCCAAAACAAGCCCAATACGCCTAAGCAGAGCGACCAAGCCAGGTGACTCGAATGATATCTTGTTTGCAACTGAAAAAAAGTCGAGTAATAATAAAACCTCTTAGCCTACCACGACTAGACTCTTACGCGATGGTTTATCCGTTTGCCACGCCCAGTGTTGCTTTGGAATGTTTGCGATCCACCACTGCCATACATCGTGGGTCGGCCTGACAGTCTACCAAGCATTGCTGGCTGAAACACAACAAATTGACATATATATAACTTGACACTTCCAAACAAATGTTCAATCGCACCGTTCTTGCAGAAGACTTCAGTTCAAATTCTGATTTATTGCAATAACAACTTTTAGTACTACAATCGATACTGAAAAGTTTAAAATTGGTTCTCCAGAATATTTATAATTCAGTAACAACTGTTTTGATAATGGTGATGTTTAATTCCTTCTGCCTAAATAAGGGCTGTGGCAAAATACATTAAGAACTTTGTAAAGAACTATGTTATTGTGAATTATGGGGCTTACAAAACTGTTTTGTGCAATAAATATATAATTAGCAATGTCATGCTTGTCGAAGGCATTCTGCGGAAATCTCTGCACTCCACGAAGAGCTATTGGTGTGAATGCTGAAACAATACTCAAAAATTGGCCGAGGTTCGGGCTTGCTCTATTTAGGGCCAGGCCGACATCGATCACGTTTCGGGCCACGCCTTAAAAATATGACCCGCTCTCACCTATAATCGATATCAACCAAAATTCAAA
Organism: Trileptium ribeirensis; assembly: GCA_030248225.1. Classification (NCBI taxonomy): domain Eukaryota; kingdom Metazoa; phylum Nematoda; class Enoplea; order Enoplida; family Thoracostomopsidae; genus Trileptium; species Trileptium ribeirensis. Next base: position 15,775 of record JASANE010026916.1, read on the forward strand.
ATATCAGTATCATTTTCCACAATATCATTATTTTAGAAACGGTACAAAAAAATGTAAACAAGTCAGAAAATTGTGAACTAAACCTCGTTTTTACCCGAATTCCTATCTGCAAGCGATAGAAGCAGTGTCCATTTGCCATAACAACAAAATCTAAACCCCGATTCGCCATGTCACCAATCATACTATCCGTCACAGCTATCTCAACAACAAATATATCTACACCCACATCAATCTCAACCACCCCTACCATCGAACTACCACCACCACCAACAAGTGGCTACAATTATTCTAAAAGGAAAAGAGGTCATAATAGCTTGAATTCACTCTCGGCGATACAAGCAAAAAATCCTAAATTTACCATTGGGTGGACGCTTAGTCATTGCGGGAGAGCAAAAGGTGTAGCAGGTTGCACAGATACAATGTATTTAGATGAAATAAGCGACACGATCGGTATGAATAAAGACAATACAGGCATCAGATGAATGAAGTAGAAGAAAATTGCCAGACCATCTGTGCCCAAAGTTAAGGCAGAGTAGACCGAAGAAAGACGTGTAGCTTACGATAAATAAATATATACACACCAGCGCTAAAGCCGGCCCTCGGCCTTCGCCCTGGTAGTATGGCAGAGTGGGCCTGCGGCCCCGGTTTTCCGGAAAACAGTATTTTTTAAGTTATGACATTTGTAAAAAAATACAAACTTACTCTGTTTTTCATCCCTCGGTATTATTTTCGTTTTGTTAGTTGTTTCATTTGTATTTGTTGAATGTAATTATTGTTGGACAACGACGTGCAAAACATTTTTTTATTCGGCAAGAGTAGGGGAATCCCTTCTTAGCGGAGGGTGTACCACACTGAAATGTTATTTTTGGTGTTAACATTTCGCCAGGCTGATGGAAACAAAAAATCTATCAATATTCAAAATGTCGTCTCCGAAATATGACAAATTTCTTTTCCAAAACTTGGGACATTAAGATAGTTTAAAGGGGTCCTTTAATTAGGAGGTACATCTCCTTTAAAAAAAGTCCGTCGATTCATTAGGCACGTATCTTTGTTTTAAAGAAATGAAACATAAAAGGTTTGTCAAAATCCATGAAGCAGTTTAAAAGTTACAAAATGAAAACCTCTAAAATGACACTATTTTTTAACTGAAAGGGGGGTGGGTTGTGAAAAAAGCGTAGGGGATGACCAAAAATATTGTCCCTGCATTCTCATATCGATTTCCTACCCAACAAAAAAACTGCATAAAAATTCATAATGTCCCACAAACTAAAGGAAACAAAACAAAAGTATTTTGTCGAAATCCATCAAATCGTCCTCGAAATATTACAAATTTTACGGTTTTTCAGTTTTCGCGAGTTGTGGGAATCACTTCTTAGCAGGTTGATTCTTTCGGCACTTCTTAAAGAAATGAAAAAAGTTTGTCAAAATCTATGAAGCAGTTGAAAAGTCACAGCATGACAACCTATAAAATGACACTATTTTTTAATTCAAAGGGGGTGGATTGTGAAAAAAGCGTAGGGGATGCTCACGAATATTGTCCCTGCATTCCCATATTCGATATCCTATCCAACAATAACCCCACAAAAATCCATAAACTGTTTCAAAACTCATGGTCAAAAATATGTGACAAACCCAAAACTTGGGACACACGCAGACAGACATACGGCAATTACATTATAAGGTAGTTTAAAGGGGGGTCCCCAATTAGGGGGTACACCCCCTTTGCAAAAGTTCGTCGATACTTTCGGCACGTCTTAAAGAAATGAAACAAAAAAGTTTGTCAAAATCCATGAAGAAGTTGAAAACTTACACCATGAAAACCGATACGATACTATTTTTAATTCAAAGGGGGGTGGATTGTGAAGAAGCGTACGGGATGCTCAGGAATATTGTCCCTGCATTCCCATATCGATTTCCTACCCAACAAAAAACCGAATAAAAATCCATAAACGGTTTCAAAAGTTATGGTCAAAAACATGTGACAAACCCAAAACTTGGGACACACACAGACAGATATACGGCAATTACATTATAAGATAGTTTAAAGGGAGGTCCCCCAATTAGGGAGTACATCCCATTTTATAAAGTTCGTCGATACTTTCGGCACGTCTTAAAGAAATGAAACAAAAAAGTTTGTCAAAATCCATGAAGAAGTTGAAAACTTACACCATGAAAACCAATACGATACTATTTTTAATTCAAAGTGGGGGTGGATTGTGAAGAAGCGTACGGGATGCTCAGGAATATTGTCCCTGCATTCCCATATCGATTTCCTACCCAACAAAAAACCGCATAAAAATCCATAAACGGTTTCAAAAGTCATGGTCAAAAATATGAGAAACCCAATACTTGGGACACACACAGACAGATATACGGCAATTACATTATAATTTAAAGGGTGGTCCCCAATTAGGGAGTATATATATACATCAAATTTGCTAAAGTTCGTCGATACTTTCGGCACGTTTTAAAGAAACGAAACAAAAAAGTTTGTCAAAATCCATGAAGTAGTTGAAAAGCTACATCATGAACACCAATAGAATGACACTATATTTAATTCAAAGGGGGTAGATTGCGAAAATAGCGTACAGGATGCTCAAGAATATTGTCCTTGCATTCCCATATCGATTAACTACCCAACAAAAAACCGCATAAAAATCCATAAACGGTTTCAAAAGTCATGGTCAAAAATATGACAAACGCAATACCTGGACTTGAATACAATACAGGGTGTCCCCCAATTAAGGGGTACATCCCCTTTATAAAAGTTCATCGATACTTTCGGCACGTCTTAAAGAAATGGTACAAAAAAGTTCATCAAAATCGATGAAGCAGTTGTAAAGTTACACCATTAAAACGTATAAAACGACACTATTTTTTTATTTCAAGGGGTGGGTTGTGAAAAACATAAGGGGTGCCCAAAAATATTGTCCCTGCATTAACATATCGATTTCCTACCCAACAAAAACCGCATAAAAATCCATAAACAGTTTCAAAAGTTATGATCAAAAATATGTGACAAATCCAAAACTTGGGACATACACAGAGAGACATACGGCAATTACATTATAAGATTTTTGTCCTATATATATACATTTTTGTCCCGATTTAGAATATTCAGTCATACGACGTTCGCGGCACGGTGCCGTTACTAACACGAAAAATAATCGGAACCCGGTCCTAGATCGTTGCCACAGAACGAAAAAATGAAGTATATACGTCAAAAAATGAGAAGCTTCTGTTTACGACAAAGACCTATTGGAAGCCGTATTTCAAAAACACACAGAAGCTGGAAAAATGCAATACCAACCGCCCATGACCGTATGCAGAAATGAACCTTGAAATAACATTACATAAACGTATGCAATTCTTCAGTTTGAATAAACAGTATATATATCAAATATATCAAAATACAATTATGCACATATAATACATACATACATCGCGTTAGCAAATAATATCGGCATTTTAATATCGGTATTTTTCATTGGCCAATCTTTCTAGAAAATAGTGCTAATACCAACAAAATATATACTAGTAAACGTAATAAATTGCAAAAAGCGAGCGGAGCAATATTCAAAGTATATCTCATTTATGTATATACACAACTAAATATTTAATCAATTTCTACTAAGTGTCACGGTTTAGAAATTTGATGCCAAACTCACTTTACAAAACCCTAGATAGGTAAAAAATTAGCTTTAATTAGAATATTACCTATTTAACTAAATAGCAAACGTAGATGTTTAAAAGTCACATATTATATATATATAAAAGTCGCAATTTTTCATTTCGACCACTTTGAAAATTTTCAAAAATTAGCTAATTAACATATTTTTAACATCCCCAAATAGTAATAAACACCAGATTCATAATAGCACGGCGATATGTCATATACGCACCAAAATAATAAGCTTTATAATAATATTGAAAAACAGGCAATTTTTGTTTGAAAATGCTAAAAATAGGCTGACGCGCTTAACAGGGAATAACCGGAACCGGAACCTGCAACCGGAACCGTCCATTTAAACCGGAATTCGAAATGGTCTTCGAAATTTATATATAGTAAAACAGATGTTGGAGGAAATGAACGTATAGTGGATTTAAAATGCATTAAAAATAACTTTTACATTAAACTTAATGTATTGCGACGGTATTATTGCCTTTCTCAAACTTTAAAGAGACTGAGGAAGCTAATAATGTTTATTCATCGATCAAATATGTCGGTTTTGGGACATTCAGAGCAAAAATGTCTTCCACTTGCGTATACTGCGTCAAATCGAATGTGCTTACAAAGCTTGGAGCGTAGAATACACACTTTCGCTCCGTCACCAGTCGCCTCCCTTTACTACACATACGTTTGTTGCATGTTCTTCTGTAGGAAGCTTAAAATTATTGGTTTATATGATTCTAAGAGAAAATAATAGATAGAAGGTAATTTTCTGATCAGTGGTCAGAGACACTGTTTAGGCTAGCGTTGGACAAACAGTGCCCGTCAGTTAGATCATAATGATGAAAGCTCTGTAATCAGAATGCTATAAATGAGACACACTGTGATGCTGCTCGCACAGTTTCAATAAATACAGTTCATTGCCAAGAAAGCAGTTTCTAGCTGCGTTGCAGACAACGTTAGTTTACTTCAATTTAGACTGATTTATCAAGTTTACAAGCGCACTGGCGGGTGCTTGACGCAATTTATGTTAGCCAAGCATACCCTAAGTACTTCTACGTAAGCCATACTCTGTTACCGTGTTTGACCGGTTTAATTTGAACGTACGCCGCAGATTTCTGAATATGCAAAATAGCTGCTACAAGCATCGACTTGGCTTTGATTTGTTAACAAACTCCTGCAGGTTATTATGAAAAATTCCTACTGAATTTATGTGCCCTACTTACGTTTCACACGGCAAATTGGTTAGTTAATCTTTTCTTTTGCGTGGTTGTATTGGAGCTTGATCATTTTATAATATATATTACACATGTTTATAATATATATTACATAAACAAACGTGGAAAATTTCAAACAAAACTTTTAAACCGGAATTCCGGTTCCGGTATGGTTTTTGTCCTTTGCCGGAACCGCAACCGGAACACGATTTTCGCCGGAAGCGCAGTTCCGGTTACTCCCTGGCGTTTAACTAATTAGTTAATTACTAATTAACTAAACCAATTTTGACAAAATCTATATATATGTCTTGCACCTGTCCGATATTAGTCGTTTCATAAAAGTTATTTAAATCGGCCCAGTAGTTACTGAGGAATTCAACGGACGGACGGACAGAAGGTGCCGAATTTCCCCTCTGACGAAAACAAAAACGCTTCGCTTCCCTCCGCTCAATTAACCGTCAAACGTTACTATACAACGGCAAGGTTTTTTGGGTCCACAGGATGGTATGGACCCAAATATTTTTACGTGGACCCAAAAAAATTTTGCTGGATCCACACTTGGTCCAGGGCAGTTTCGGCTTCGGAGACATAGGGTCTGCTAATAAATTATATTACAAGGTGCGGGCTTTCAGCCGTTTGTGCTTACATATGTATATAGTTCCTTGCTGCTGGTTTTAGTGATAGCCCTCATCGTTTATCCTGGCTTAGGACAGGCAGAGAATTTATATATATATTTGTAATATTATTATATATATAATATTATGTAATATATATTTGTAATTACGTATGTAATAATGTCAAATTGCCTTTCGTAATAACATTTCTTACTGTGTAAAATTTCGTTAAATTCTGGAGCAAAAAATTGTAAGCCTGGACCCAGCGTTTAAGGTCTGGACCCAAAAAATCGTTGGACCCAAGCTGGAGCCAGGGTCCATTTTGAAAAAAAAACATGTAAGCAAAGGTCTCCACGGTGTGTCTGACACGACCGATTTTATTCAAAAACATGTTGAATCTCAAAATGTTGAAGTACCGGAGAACAGCCTCAAACACCTTTCCCAGATTACCTCCTTCAGCACACACAGTCATACAAAGTAGTTATTGAGCGGAGCGACGCCTTTTTAATTTCTGTCTGGGAGTAAAAAATTCGATGTCCGTTCGTTAGTCTTTCATGGATCTCAAGAACCACTGAACCTATTTCAAAAAACTTTTTTTTGTTTGAAAGCTTATCATGTGAGGACGTGAACCTGATATTTTAGAAGTTTGGCAACTTGCCAATTTCTAATTAACACCCTAATTAAGCTCATAACAGCTTTATTATTGATCGTAGAGTCGTTTTAACGGCATATACCCTGAGGGTTTCAGGTATGGTGAGTAGCAACTCTTACATTTTTAATTATGCGTTTCCAAGCCTACATGTTCAGAATTCTTCGGTATGGGATGGGCAGCATGTGTAATATTATGCTTTAACCTACAAATTGCAGCATCTATTACATATTTGTTCTGTGGAACATTACTAATTACAACATTCCTGATATTTTGGATTGGATTTAAAGTGACGGTATGTTGTGCTTCGATTGCCATTCATCACCATGCTGTATAAGCCACGTGACTTCTTTTGTCTTGCTTTTCGTTCGAACGGAATAAAACTATTCTTTCATTTACTCATTGTTGTCTAGGTAATATTATATTCCCAAGACATTGAGTACGTTCATATTACTAATGCCGTCGCTCCGCTCAAAAAATGTAGTTCCACTACGACTGGTTTAATATACCGACAATGGCTCTTTTCACCTGAAAACAAAACCACCTACAACCCAATACATACAGCAGTCAACAAAACCTCTGCGGACAACGTCCAGAGTTTCAATTGTTCCAATTTATTTCCAATATTCTTTATCTCGAAACATGAACCGAACTAACTGAGAGATATGCAAAATGGGACGATACGAAACTTCGACCCTGTTTTTATGCCCAATCAGATGACAACGACAGGGTAAAGCTAGTACTTACTTGTTTTGGGTTGGTGCGCTGAGTCCTTCTGAAGCTTCCATAAAATCCGTAGCCGTATTGTGGATCGCTGTAGTCTTGCTGAAATAAATATACGGAATTGGTATAAACGTTGGAACGTGGTTGAACTTAAGTACTTATTTTAAACAAGAAGGAAATGACTAGTTTAAAATCAAACTGATTAGAACAATTTACAATAGTTGTAAACGATAATAATGGAGCTGCTAATTTGATAATCACATCCGGTTTCAAATAAACTAGAAAGTATCTAGTGTTTTTTCAAAAACATTCCGCTTTAGGTTTTGCAAACCCAGCACTAACGTTGTGCTCCATCTGGGCGCTTATTACATTTTTATCACCAATAACGAACACAGTCCTACCTCGTCGCAGTCTTGCAACTGTTCACTTATAACAGGAAAACCGCTAACGTTTGCTATAATTAGACGACACGCTTACTCAATTTTATCTCCACATCACATAAGTGTCGTAAAATCCTGCCTTGAACAGCGCTGCATCTCAAACTGATGTTTCACAAATTATAATCTAAAACAAAGTTACACAGAGCTGTCTCGAAGAGCTCTCAAGTTGTGATCCAATGAAAGCTTAACCACAATGGTCCAGGCCGCTATTAAAGCTTGAGGGAACCCCTCGAAACCATAACTTTAGGCAATCACCTAAATCCATCTAATACAAAAGACCCTGAGTATTTTTAAGGAAACAACTCAAAAAATGTATTCTAGAAGTACAAATCCTCATGGCTGTGAATTCTGAGTGCTGAATATGTAATTCATTTTAGCCGTTACAACTTCACAACCAGGATTCCCGGTTCCTATCAGAAAAAATTCCCTGATGAAATATAATTTTTCCCTTACTGCTCAATAAATTCTCTCATGTGAGAATGTAAGTATACCACCAAGCCAAAACTATATATATATATTCTAGAAATCTCCAAATGTTTCAGCTCTTTCTGAACTCGTTTTGCCCGCTCAAGCTTCTCTCGCTCAGCAGCATTGTCCGCCCTCTGCCGCCCCAGATCCTCTCTATAGCGAAGGTTGGTTCCACGGCAAAACTTTATCATGTCAGCCACGATCTCCTTAACTTCGGCACCCACGCAACCCTAATCGCGCCGTGAGCAATCCATTGAGCCATCAGTGTCTGTTAATAAAGATTCTAGACAAGATCCGAGACAAAGAAAATCCGCTTTCAAAAAATTCGTTTCCTGGAGATAAAAGCAAAACGACCTTAACTACCTCCAACCAGGTTTTTTTCAAAAATTTGGTCATTTATAACCGCGAGTGTTCATTTTTAAGCATGACTGGTTTATTTTAAAACTAGCTATGACCGCTTAGATATGCCCTTATACGTAAACGAACTAGCATACTTTTATTACATAGGTATATGTGGGTGTACTACTTAAGCTATATATACATGCATAACTTACGTGTCTGGTGTATATACTGCTTTATATATACATATGAATAATAGCTTATGAACATTACGAATCATATAGTCTTAATCATTGCAAACAAAACTCGGTCTCGAACGATGGTTTTGCTGGGGTTAAATGTTCCTGTTCATTTATATGATCATTTTTAAAATTTGGTGTTCATTTATATGAAATTGTGTTCAAAAGAACATGATTTTGACCAAAAAACCCTGCCTCCAACAAATCTTTTTTGTCGACGTCATTGACAAAAAGCTCAAGTATAACTAATCAAGGTCGGCTGAGCTGGAACCAAAAAGCTTTAGTCGCATCAATGACCCGTTGGAACTGAATAAAACGGCGGTATAGCATCATTAAGCTGTCAGCCACGGTACTGGTCATGCGATCACGGTTCAAGAGTTCCAAACACACTTTTATGCGACCTGTTGCCAGGTGTTGGATGAGAAACTTTTTGGATTCAAGGCGGCCGTAGAACGAACCAATCGGTAGCGAAGCGGGAAGCGCTCCATCAACTTTGACAGTAGACCACAAAGGAGCTTCAGAGCCCCAACGCTTTTCACGAAGCGCTCCATCACTGATCCCGTAAGGGTATCCAACGCGTCGAAATCAAACGAAACCATGGATATGGTAACTGAAAGCGCACTAAAAACGGTTGCATCAAATTTGCAACACATCTGAAGAACTCTAACTTCGCAGTCGTCAGTTTGTCCTCGCAGACCAATTCAAAGCAGAAAACGTATTAATATTCGGTTTTGGATTCAACTAGGCTACGTATTCTGTGATGTAAGGAAGCCACACATCCAAAAAGCGCAAAAAATTTTAGGAAATACCGAACTCCCGGAAATCCTGGTGTAATAGGACCGCAGCGCGGGCCTGTCTATAAGCAGCCTATATAAGACTGCGAGAAAATTGTTTATCTGCCAGCCGGAAGACCTGTTCACCGCCTGAATGGCTTCGACGTACAAATTTCAATTTCATAAAAAACTTTCATAAAAAAAATTTCCCCTGATTAGATCCAAATTTCCCTAACTTCCGGAGAACGTTCTCGTTTTTCCCTGATGACCGGGGACCCTGACAACGAAGATCACCTTAAGAATGAGTATAATATCACAAATGTTGCTTTAATAGTTTTTATTCAGTATTTATGTTTTTACCGCTTTTATTAGTATTTAGGTTCTTACAGGCCTGTTTAAAACCCTATTTTGATCCAACCATGTAGTGTACGAACCCACAATAACCGAATGTAGTACACTACGTAGACGCTAAATTGCTCTACAAAAATAGCCCAATGCCACACAAATATATCAAATGGTTACGGCAATACGCCTGTTTTCGTATATTTTGGGTTTGATAGTCCCCCTCAAAAAAACCATTTTGACACGAACCTGCAGCGTAATGAATAGCTGTACAAAATGAGCTCAAAATCACCCATATTGGTTATGCAGATATGGTCCTTTTCGCATATTATATAGGCCTATACCCAATCGTAAAACCCACTTTACCGTAGCCTAAAACGCATAACCCCTGTAATAAAGCATCATGTATGGCTACATAGTGCTTCACTTGCTCTAAAAATGGACCCATTATCGATCTTAAATATCCTACGGTTACAGAGATATGACCGTTCCCGTCTATGTCGGGTCTCATATGTCCTTTTAAAAACCGCTTAGACCACAATCCTGTACCTAATTGTATCATAATACAAAAACTTTATACACAGTTTTATTGCTGAACAAAATTAATCTAATTTAACTGAAAAATATATCCGATTGTTGAGATACAGCCAAGAATATGTTTTTCAGATCCCTTTTTGTACCGACCCGATCCATTTCAGTTTACTTTCACAGTCGGAAGGAGTTGGAGTCCGCTTTCGCGCCTCCCTAAAGGACATAAAGAGATTTCAAATAAGTTATTGCGCGAGTCAATCGGCCTATCCAATGTTGACTTTTGTGTCACCCCAAAAAACTCAGAAACGAACACCGTCGAAATTTATCATTCTGAACAGTGAGAATTATTCGCTACGCTCGTTTCACTCACTATTCAGAATTTAATAAGCTGTTTTGAACATGCAATAACTTAATTGTAAATTGATGGCTTGTTAAATGTTTAATAAGTCGATTTTTTCGGTCTTTGTTTGTTGAAACAACATTCTGCGTTTCAGACTCCTCAGGCTCATGGAGTTATACCCCATTACTAACTACTCCAAAAGGTGAGAGCATGCGCTTAACTGTAATCAATACTTAGCTGGAACATTCCACGAAATCAACATACGAAATGGCAGAATTTGCAAGCATTGCAGTAGTATCCTACGTTGTTCGTGATCGAAGTTGAACTGAGGTTTAGAATTTCTGCGACCATTTACTATCTATTTTCGCGATTTCTATTGAATGTATCGAATTCTCGCATTTTTATAATCAGAACCAAACTGTTTAAGCCCGGGAACCATAAATTACCTGCCGCTGGAAAACAGCAAAGGATACAAGGCGGTCCAAAATTCCTGAAGCTATGCCTACAATAGTTGGTACACTTACCAGAACTGACTGCATCTTTTTTATTTTTGCCTGACAGGGCGTTTGGCAATTTTTTGTCGAATACTACCAACTTAGGGACCTATAAAAAATTTACCGTTCCTGAAATATAAGAAAACATTATTTCCTAGTCAAAAATAAACGGAGCATAATGTTAAGGACGTTACCAAAAATAATCATCGAGCTATCACTGGGATACCCTGGGCAGCCAGAGCCCCCAGTCCAGTTTAGGATAAAACATGGACAGTTTTATTACTTTATCATCAACAATTTATTAGTTACCTAAGGGGTTAGATAAAGCCCCGGTACTCCTAATTTGAGCCAAGTTTTCCACTACATATGTACAAGTAACTCCAGCGGCGATAACAAATAGCGAGTGTGGGTGATCTGCGGTGACTATTTTCAGCTTCCAAATTGGGCTTCCTGAGCTCTTCGGCAGCGTAAGAATACAAAAATAAGAGAAGTGTGAAGTAACAATAAACCACGGTCATGCACTTATTCGTGAAACTATAAACCCAATCCAGCCCGCTGTATACGCAGAACGAAATGACAAAATTCAGTTCAGTTGCCAGAAATTTATCTTTTCACGTATATGTAGTCTCACAGTGGCCACAAAATATACACAAAATGTTGAATTAAAACAAAAAAAATTGAAGGGATAAATAACACTATAGCACCATAGACCACCTGCCTACAAACCCATCGTTCTCCATCTCCAAGGAAAAAACTCTGTTTTGAAAATTTACTGAAATAATGACTTATGATTGATGTGAAAAAAATATTTGTACAACAAAGGTGTGGCCCTCGGTAACAAGATTCTGTAGGCCAGATCGCAAGCCTATGAGAACAGTTATAAATAACTGACTTGAAAATGACAGTCTGTATTCTGTGATGTTAATTCAAAATTATTAGTCATAATTTTAAAAATATATATGTTGCTTATAATTAAAATTATAATTTCTGGATGTTACCTATTATATTATGGGTATTTATGCATATTATGAAAATATCATTCTGGAAACGCAGCAATGAATGAATGGACATTGTTTGATCGGCGTTGTGTGGGCGGGGGGGGGGCGGGGAATCAGCAAATGGTCGCACGCCGCTCAAATTGTTACCAATCGACTCAGCTCGACGAGCTGAGTTCAAGAATACCGCATACGACCATCTTCCGAAAAAAAGTTTTTTTCTGCTTTTACCCAATGGTGCCACCTGTGAAATGTCACCTGAAAATTTTGAAAAAAAATTTGCAAAATCGACATGATGCACCTAGGTCGATCCAGCATTACAGGAGAAACTAAATGGTACCATTTATATCGATATATCTGGCCTCCCTCTGAAGTTATACGCAAGAACAGTTAACCACTTCGGAAGTAACCCTTTGGGAACGCTCGATTGATGATTTATTTTCCATTTTTTATATCTTACAGCATAATATTAAGCTATGACAGCACGTGGCAGACCTCAAAATACTAGATTTAACATTTCGCCCCTTAATACTATACTTCCTGAACCTGATATTAACAATTTGCGCATGACCTAAAACCAAATGGTGCGCAGAACAAGTACATATGAAGATACCATTGTTCTGCTTGCCCAATGGAGCCTTATCGCTAACAACCAACAACGTACATGTGGCGACGCGATGTATTTGGCTACGCGTAATGACCTCGCGCGCCTTGACAAGTACGAATGGCGCTGTAAAAATTGCCGAGCCAAATTATCTATTCGAAGCGGCTCATTTTTTGCCGGTCACCGGAGCACATTGGAAACGACACTCGTCATAATTTTCGGCTATATCAACAGCTTGCCGTCAAACTTCATTCGCTTCCAAACAGGGGTCGCCACAGATACCATTACGAACTGGCACAACTGCTGTAGGGATGTCGCTGTGGCTTACGACGACCATGATCATTGGCAAAACAGCGTGTTGGGCGGCCCCTGTATCGACGCAGAAATTGACGAGTCGAAGTTTTTTCGACAAAAATACAACCGCGGCATTCCACGTCGTCAGCATGGTTGGGTGGTGGGCATGATTGAACGACAAACCGGCAAGTGTCTACTTATCAACGGCCCCAATTGCACCATCAATACAATCATGCCAGGGAGTAACCGGAATTCCGGTTCCGGCGAAAATCGTCTTCCGGTTGCGGTTCCGGCGAAAATCTTGTTCCGGTTGTGGTTCCAGCAAAGGGCAAAAACCATACCGGAATTCCGGTTTAAAAATTTTGTTTGAAATTTTCCACGTTTTTTGCTTTATCCTGTGATCCAAACATATGTAATATAATATTGTATCACGATAATCTTTTAGTTGAATAAGGTTCGTAAACAAAGAGCAAATAAGCGAAAACCCCAAGGGACGGGGGACGACAAATCACCCAACTAAAAGATTCAATATTGACTCCAATAGATAGTAGCAACACCTCCTTTGTACACATAAATGTACATAAACATTGTAACGTAATTGACAGTAGTCCTTCTTTTTTTTCAAATGTTTCTGTAAATAATTCTTTTTCTAAAACTTTGGTTAACGACACTAGTCTTATTGGTTTCAAAGTCGTGTTGATAAATGCTCGTTCAATCACGAACAAACTCTGTGAACTTGAATTATTTGTTGTAATGAATAATTATGATATTGTTTGCATAACGGAGACGTGGACCTCTCGCTTAATCGACGACAGTGAACTAGAAATTGAGGGTTTTACTTTGTTTCGTCAGGACCGTCTTGATAAGCGCGGTGGGGGAGCCATCATTCTTGTAAGAGCCGAACTCGGTGCGATAAACAGTGCAAACATGTGTGAAATTACTTTTGAAGATATGGCTTGTTGTGAGTTATCTGCGCCAGTTGGAAAAATACTAATGTGCTGTATGTATCGCTCTCCTTCATCCTCGGCAAGTAACGATTTGTGTCTTAGGAACTGGCTTGATAAAATTGCAAGTTGTCATAGCTACAAGTGTATTTGTATTTGTGGTGATTTCAATATGCCCACAATAGACTGGATTAACTTCACGTGGCCCTGCGCGGATGACCTTTTTATAGACAGCGTGATTTCTGCGGGTTTGTCGGAACATGTTTTAGTGAATACTCGTGGTTCCAACATTCTTGACTTGGTTTTTTGTAGTGATTCTGATGCGATAGATGGTATCACAACATTAGCCCCGCTAAAAACTTCAGATCATTTATGTGTTGAGTTCACTTTGCGTAACACCCGCACAAACATAGCGTCAACCCCTGCCAACCGACCCGGATTGGATTGGACCCAAGCACCATGGAAAGAGATAAATACATTCATTGCGTCGCGTCAGATTGATACAACAGCCAATAGTGCAGACATGTTTTGGGATCGTATGTTCGTTGTGCTGCAGCATGTTATTGCAAGATTTGTAAAACGTAAGAGTGGTCATCGACGCCGCAAACCTATTTGGGCAGATTCAACATGTTGGGCTGCAATGCGAAGTCGGCACAATGCGTTCCGTCGCTATAAACGCACCAATACTGCTCAAGCGTGGCAAAACTATTTAGACAAATCGCGTATAGCTACTATGAACATTGAGGAGTCCATTAAGAGGTATGAGCAAAAACTAGTGGAGAACATAGACAATGATCGGAAATCTTTTTTTAAATATGCACAGAAAAAGCAGACTTTTCACCTGAAAGTTGGCCCTATGAAGAGAAGTGATGGTTTGCTAAGCGAATCAGCTCAAGAAGACTGTGAACTTTTCAACGACTTTTTCGCTTCCGTGTTTAACACTGATATATTTTTGCAGGGAAATATTGTTTCTAAAACAAATCATCGCCTTGAGTCACTTGAGTTTAGTACCGATAACGTCCTAGAAACACTCAGTAAGCTAAAGCTTGATGCGTCTCCGGGAATAGATAGTATTTCGAACAGATTTTTGTACGAGACGCGTCATGTAATTGCAAGCAACCTCACGACGCTTTTCAATGTTTCGATGGAAACTTGCGTGTTTCCATCCGCATGGAAGGATGCGAAGGTTGTTCCTATTTACAAAGGAATAGGTGAGAAGTCTTCTTGTGGAAACTACAGACCAATCAGCTTAACATCAGCTGTTAGTAAAGTTCTAGAGCGACTTGTACGTGATAAACTTGTGCATTACATGGAAAGTAAAAAGCTAATCTATTCGTCGCAGCATGGCTTTCGTGCTAAACGATCTACAACAACTCAACTACTTGAATATCTTAACTTTGCTACGAAGTGTCTTGATGATAATGACTGGATGGATGTTCTATATGTAGACTTCAGAAAAGCGTTTGATAGTGTGAATCATGAGGCGCTGTTGGCCAAGCTGGAAGTTTATGGTATTTGCGGAAGACTACTATTATGGTTCCGTAGTTATCTACAAGGCCGCCGCCAATACGTTAGCTTAAATGGTGTCGAGTCTTCGTGGCGTCCAGTAACGAGCGGAGTGCCTCAGCGCTCCGTACTGGGCCCTATATTATTCTTAATTTTTGTCAACGATGTGGATGAATATGTCTCGGGCTCGGTCTATAAATTTGCAGACGACCTGCGAATTGCTCGTCGTATTAATCGTACGCTTCCTGATTGGGATTTTGACTCTGTACAGCTAGACAGCACTGGATTAAGCGAGTTTTGTACGGCCTGGTGCCTAGGAGTAAATGAAAATAAATGCCACATTATGCATTGTGGCACTGATAATCCTAGAGCAGCTTATTCGATCATGAATAACTGTCTTAGTATCACGAAAGAAGAGAAGGACTTAGGAGTCGTTGTTTGTGATAGTATGAAATTTTCGAAGCACTGTGCTTTAATATCAGCCCGTGCACTACGAGTCGTTTATCTATTGCGACGAACCATCCAAAACTGGAATAAAAAAGTCTGGCTAAATTTATATCGTGCACTTATCCGGCCACATGTCGAATATGCGGTGAATGCTTGGGATCCATACTTGCTAAGAGATATTGCAGCAATTGAACGCGTACAACGTCATGCCACAAAATTGCTACCATCTATCCGTCATATGAGCTACGCTGATCGGCTACGATTTCTTGGTCTTCAAACTTTGGAATCACGTCGAATTCGCAGTGACATGATCCTAATTTTCAAAATGTTCCGAGGCGATGTCGACCTTCAAATCGAACAGTTTTTTATCAAAGGCGTGGAACATACTCGAGGGCACAACTTCAAGTTACAAATTATCGACACACCACGACTCAATTTGCGGCGAAACTTTTTCTCGCACCGATCAGTTCGGCTCTGGAATAGCCTCCCATATGATGTAGTTAACGCACCATCGCTGTCGTCGTTTAAGGCGAGACTCCATGCCTCCGATGTGCTCCCATTGTAATAATGTTATTGTATTTTCACATCATCATGCCTCGTTTCAACGAGGCTTAAACGCCCTTCTGAACGGACAAACCGAATGTACTACGTCGACATTTCTATCAACCAACAACTGCAAATGTCTGTCCGTTGGAGGACGAAGGTGAATAAGGTGAATATATTATACAATGATCAAGCTCCAATACAACCAAGCAAAAGAAAAGATTAACTAACCAATTTGCCGTGTAAAACGTAAGTAGGGCACATAATTTGAGCAGGAATTTTTCATAATAACATGCAGGAGTTTGTTAAATCAAAGCATGGTCGATGCTTGTAGCGCTATTTTACACATCCAGAAGTTTGTGGGATACGTTTGAATTAAACCGGTCCAACTCGGTAACAGAGTATGGCTTACGCGTAAGTACTTAAGGTATGCTTGGCTAACATAAATTGCGTCAGGCACCCGCCAGTGCGCTTGTAAACTTGGTAAATCAGCCTAAATTGAAGTAAACTAACGTTATCTGCAACGCAGCTAGAAACTGCTTTCTTGGCAAAGAACTGTATTTATTGAAACTGTGCGAGCAGCATCACAGTGTGTCTCATTTATAGCATTCTGATTAGAAAGTTATCATCATTATCATCTAACTTACGGGCACTGTTTGTCCAAAACTTACGGGCACTAGCCTAAGCAGTGTCCCTGACCACTGATCAGAAAATTACCTTCTATCTATTATTTTCTCTTAGAATCATATAATATAAACCAATAATTTTAAGTATCCTACAGAAGAACATGCAACAAACGTATGTGTAGTAAAGGGAGGCGACTGCAGACAGAGCGAAAGTGTGTATTTTACGCTCCAAGCTTTGTAAGCATATTCGATTTGACGCAGTATATGCAATGGTGTATAGTGGAAGGTATTTTTGCTCTGGGTGTCCAAAAATCCACATATTTGATCAATAAACATTATTAGCTTCCTCAGTCTCTTTAAAGTTTCAGAAAGGCAATAATACCATCGCAAAACATTAAGTTTAATGTAAAAGTTATTTTTAATGCATTTTAAATCCACTATACCTTCATTTCTTCCATCATCTGTTTTACTATATATATATAAATTTCGAAGACCAGGTTCCGGTTCCGGTTCCGGATCCGGTTTAAATGCACGGTTCCGGTTGCTGGTTCCGGTAAATTTTAGTTCCGGTTATTCCCTGAATCATGCCTCTAATATTTCAAGATATCCGACCGGGAACCCGCATCATCATCATCACATTCGAGTTAGTGACACCTTAAAATGCTCTAAACATTGTGCCGATATAGTAAAATCATCCCAACGGATTCTTGGCGTTATAAAACGATCATTTACTTTCATCAATAAGTCGATCTTTCTCCCTCTTTACTTTGCTTTGATTCGGTGTCGCCTCGAATATGTTAGTTGTGCCTGGTGCCCACATTACGCTCGTGATATCAAGCAGTTGGAAGACGTTCGACGTAGCGCAACCAAACTCATTCCTGATGTTAGCCATTTGCCCTATGAAGAACGTTTGGTCCAACTAAGACTGCAGAAGCTCGAAACCAGCCGACTCAGAGCTGATATGATTGCCATTTACAAAATGGCCAACAATTTTGTTGATTTGCCGCTATCTCGCTTTTTCGACCTTATACCTGTCACAGTAAAAAGATCTCAAAATCAGATCAAACTGCGCGCCAAACGTACACCTCGTCACGATTGCTCTAAGTTTTCGTTTGCCTACCGAACAGTATCACATTGGAATAGCCTCCCACGCGGTGTAGTCACTGCCACATCAGTCGATAGTTTCAAAAGGCTGCTCCACGGTTCGGGACTGCTGCCGCTTATTTGACAGTGTCTCTGGCCGCGGTTCATTCGTTCCAGGTTTCACGAAGCAAACAACTCAAATCAAGTCAATTCATTCGCTTATCAATATTAGCAAGCCGAACAATCGGTTTTTGCTCTTTCTCTCACTCACTGCTTTCAATCTCACTTGCCAGATTATGTTATTGTGAAGAAAGTGCATATCTGGTGAGTAACCATCACCGACAGCTTCCCGACCTACATCCAAGGACTGCGGAGCGTACCTAGCCCTCAGCAATATACTCACGCCACGGTCAACCACCATAACCGCCAATTCCTTAATCCCGACAATCCCGACGCCATACGCAAAACACTAATGGTCTCTGGGAAAATTTGAAAACCTTCATTCGGCGACGCCAAGATGTTCCTCATAGCGTATTCCAGCGAACCCTTATTGAATTTTAATGGCGACGACAATTCGCTGAAAATATTGTCGGTGCACTCATTGCCCAAATCGTAAACACGTATCGCGTCTAAAGGTTAGTTCCAATATCTGTAATAAGTTTTCTTATAGAGTTCTAGATTAAGCCTAACAAAATAAGCCTAAGCCGTGGTGCTGCCGCCCCCCGGAACCCCCGCACTAGGCCGCTGCGCTGGCTAACTGCCACGGTTTTGGATGCACAGTACTGGCGCTTCCTCGCCTGCGTTTGCCGGATACCCTAACCTAAGCTTCAAGCTTACCCAAGACTGAACCCAGTCTAAACCTAATTTCCAAACATCAAAATATACATTTTTCGCTTGCATTCCCGATATCGGAAGCCATATCTTCTTTTGACGGCCAGTAATCGCCACACCCCATGCATCACCATATAGCCCATTGCATTTTCTATATCATATTCTATAACACTCCGGGAACTTCTATTATCTTATCTTCTACCTTTATCCCTTCACGTATTACTTCAATGTGGAAGATCTACTTCATGCTAGCATGCTTCAGGGTATTTCGATTTTACGTCAGATCACATCGTTTATCTCGAGTAATTATGTATAGAGCAACTATATTGAGCAATTGATAGGTGCTACATGAGTAAGAATGTCTATCTTGTTAACGCCGTTACAATATCACTTCTTGTTCAACGGTCCTCTGTTTGAGGGGGAGGAGTGTGATGTCAATTCAAAATTATTAGTCATAATTTTAAAAATAACATGTTGCTTATAATTAAAATTATAATTGCTGGATGTTACCTATTATGCAGGGAGTAACCGGAATTCCGGTTCCGGCGAAAATCGTGTTCCGGTTGCGGTTCCGGCAAAGGGCAAAAACCATACCGGAACTGGAATTCCGGTTTAAAAATTTTGTTTGAAATTTTCCACGTTTTTGCTTCATCCTGTAAACCAAACATATGTAATATATATTATACAATGATCAAGCTCCAATACAACTAAGCCAAAGAAAAGATTAACTAACCAATTTGCCGTGTGAAACGTAAGTAGGGCACATAATTTGAGCAGGAATGTTTCATAATAACCTGCAGGAGTTTGTTAAATCAAAGCCAGGTCGATGCTTGTAGCAGCTATTTTACACATCCAGAAGTCTGTGGGATACGTTTGAATTAAACCGACCCAACTCGGTAACACAGTATGGCTTACGCAGAAGTACTTAGGGTATGCTTGGCCAACATAAATTGCTTCAAGGACCCACCAATGCGCTTGTAAACTTGGTAAATCAGTCTAAATTGAAGTAAACTAACGTTATCTGCAACGCAGCTAGAAACTGCTTTCTTGACAATGAACTGTATTTATTGAAACTGTGCGAGCAACATCACAGTGTGTCTCATTTATAGCATTATGATTAGAAAGTTATCATCATTATGATCTAACAGACGGGCACTGTTTGTCCAACGCTAGCCTAAACAGTGTCTATGACCACTGATCAGAAAATTACCTTCTATCTATTATTTTCTCTTAGAATCATATAAACCAATAATTTTAAGTTTCCTACAGAAGAACATGCAACAAACGTATGTGTAGTAAGGGTAGGCGACTGAAGACAGCGAAAGTGTGTATTCTACGCTCCACGCTTTGTAAGCACATTCGATTTGACGCAGTATACGCAATGGTGTATAGTGGAAGATATTTTTTGCTCTGTATGTCCAAAAACCGACATATTTGATCGATAAATAAACATTATTAGCTTCCTCAGTCTCTTTAAAGTTTCAGAAAGGCAATAATAACATCGCAATACATTAAGTTTAATGTAAAGATTATTTTTAATGCATTTTAAATCCACTATACCTTAATTTCTTCCATCATCTGTTCCACTATATATAAATTTCGAAGACCAGGTTCCGGTTCCGGTTCCGAATTAAATGGACGGTTCCGGTTGCTGGTTCCGGTTCCGGTTATTCCCTGCTATTATGTTATGGGTGTTTATGATTATTATGAATATAGCATTCTGGAAAGGCAGCAATGAATGAATGGACATTGTTTGATCGATATTAAAAGGATGAGCGAGTATTTTGGCTAGTTGGTCTATGGTACAAGTGGATAATTAGAAAACGACAAACATGTGGCTACTTTTTGAATTTTGGAAGCTACAGGACTTCTGTTTTTGGAGCTGGTACGATTTTAATTGTACGCCTGTATGAATTCGTAATTCAGATATGTTAAATTTTTTGGACAGATGCTAATGGACTTTGAAGTAATATTGTTTTCGACTTTTAAGATTCTGTGCATTCAAGCTCTATACACAAACTGAGAGTCTTCTTAAACAAGAGGCTACAGTATTCTGATTAAAGAGTACATTTCGCGATATACACAACTTATCCGAATGTCGGGGTGTCGTGCCGTGTGCTGAGCCTTGTTAACCCAGCAGCGTGTCGTGCTGTGTACTGAGCCTTGTTAACCCAGCAGCGTCCCGTAGCGTGCAACAAAAAAATTAGATCTCTGATTCCCCGGTTTCACCACCTTTAAGATTCTATGCCCTCGTGCAGCAGACAAGCAATAAGTTGTTTTATATAAACACTAATCTGGATTCTCCAAGCTTCCGAAATTCTACCTGGGCCCCTCCAGCCAGTCCATGTCAGGCTGTCACAACTTTTGGCTCTCAATTTCCCGCTTTTCCCGCATTTTTGATCAAATTTCACTCTTTTTGTGCAGCATTTTTAAATGTTAAATATGCTAAATGACCCAATATTGCTAAAATTAATTGCTCTATAGCATTACGTGTACAACTGAATTGACTCTAAACCAACATTTGCTCTGCATGGCAAGATTTATAGCAAGGTTTTAGTTTTCGATGAAATGATTTTGCAAAGAGGCTAGTTTTTTATTTCATAGTGGTAGCAATAATGTCGAACAAAGGTTTTGTAAATAGTTCGATGATGAATTTAACGTTTTTGTCCCTTTTCTTAGCGATTTACTATTTTGACATCCATTTTGCCGTTTTTTCTAATGCGCTACTACTATATATAATGGGCTTCCCGCAGGGAATAACCGGAACAGAAATTTGCCGGATCCGTGAACCAGCAACCGGAACCGTCCATTTAAACCGGATCCGGAACTTGGTCTTCGAAATTTATATTATAGTAAAACAGATGAAGGAAGAAATCAAGGTATAGTGGATTTAAAATGCATTAAAAATAACTTTTACATTAAACTTAATGTATTGCGGTGGTATTATTACCTTTCTGAAACTTTAAGGAGACTGAGGAAGCTAATAATGTTTATTTATCGATCAAATATGTCGATTTTTGGACACCCAGAGCAAAAAAATGCCTTCCACTATACACCATTGCGTATACTGGGACAAATCGAATATGCTTACAAAGCTTGGAGCGTACAATACACACTTTCGCTCTGTCTCCAGTCGCCTCCTTTACTACACATACGTTTGTTGCATGTTCTTCCGTAGGAAACTTGAAATTATTGGTTTACATGATTCTAAGAGAAAATAATAGATAGAAGGTAATTTTCTGACCAGTGGTCAGGGATACTGTTTAGGCTAGTGCCCGTAAGTTTTGGACAAACAGTGCCCGTAAGATAGATGATAATGATGGTAACTCTCTAATCAGAATGCTATAAATGAGCCACACTGTGATGCTGCTCGCACAGTTTCAATAAATACAGTTCTTTGCCAAGAAAGCAGTTTCTAGCTACGCTGCAGATGTTAGTTTACTTCAATTTAGATTGATTTACCAAGTTTACAAGCGCATTGGTGGGTTCTTGAAGCAATTTATGTTAGCCAAGCATACCCTAAGTACTTCTGCGTAAGCCATACTCTGTTACCGAGTTGGACCGGTTTATTTGAAACGTACCCCACAGACTTCTGGATCTGTAAAATAGTTGCTACAAGCATCGACCTGGTTTTGATTTGTTAACAACAAACTCTTGCAGGTTATTATGAAAAAGTCCAACTGAACTTATGTGCCCTACTTACGTTTCATACGTCAAATTGCTTAGTTAATCTTTTCTTTTGCTTGGTTGTATTGGAGCTTGATCATTGTATAATAATATATATATTACATACGTTTGGATCACAGATGAAGCAAAAAACGTGGGAAATTTCAAACAAACTTTTTAAACCGGAATTCCGGTTGCGGTATGGTTTTTGCCCTTTGCCGGAACCGCAACCGGAACACGATTTTCGCCGGAACCGGAATTCCGGTTACTCCCTGGCTTCTTGGTATGCGTCAACGAAGGCAGCGTTCGCGAAGGATCACTAGGACGCTATGAAGGATCTGCAGCAGCCGTTAGTACTTTCTCGGAAACAAATCATGTGTTCAAACAGTGTCAACAAACTGTTTATGGCGTTGGAGCTGGCTCCGAAACTTCGTTCTCCGACGTCTCATAACGCAAATTGAAAACTGAGGGTGTTGTGTTGACCGAAAAATCCAAGCTTTATACAGGAATTGCTCCGACATTTGTGCAGATTCGAGAAACTCGTTGTGATGCCGCTAGTCTACAGTATCTTTCGCATCAATTGTCGTAGTTGGCCGTGATTACAGACCGAATTTTGTATCTGGTTTTTCCAAATAGGGGAGGGGCACCAAGTATTCCCACAGGTTAACCCAGTTCAAGCCCTAATGTAAATTTTGGCTTCCCCAGTTTGGGCCGCCAGTTTACTTTACTACGTCACTAAAAATAGCCAAATTTTTGTCTAATGGGCAAAAAATATAAAAATATAAAAATATGCGAATTCTCCCAATTTCGGATAAGTAATCCCCAAATTTTCTCAGGCGTCTCTAATAAAAACTAAATGTGATTATGGACAATGCATAACAGTTCTGTGTAACAAGGCAGGCTTGACCGGTAATAAACTATGTTGTTGTTATTGTTGTTGAACTTTCGCCTTTTTGTAAGCCCATATTGCAATCGGTTGTCATGTTAACACATTTTTGACGTTTTCTGACGGCTACAGTACTTTATTTATTCCAAATGAACTAAAACTCCGACTAAAACTAGAACACAAAGAATAGTAAAGAATACGCTTATTATATAAGTAGTAGCCATATTCGAAAACAATTACTATCGATTTATAACATATTAAAAATAAAAACACATCATAGAAGACTGAAAAAGGCGATTCAAATATGTTAACCACTAACATTTACTTTGTTAGGAAATTATGGGGTTAGGATTGGAATGGGAATTTTTATGACAATTTTATGGAAGCGGTATTTAAATGGGATTCGTCACCAAAGTTTGTGCGGAACGAGGAGTGGCCCGTAGAATGCCCGTGGAAAAGAAATTCTCCGCGTTATTTGCGACAATTTCTTGTGATGCGGTGCGACCCTATTTGACGCTGCGGCGTGACTACCCTATAGACTCTTTTGTCAGAAAATTTTAAACCAAAATCAAAGGTAAAATTTTTTATTGTTGATAAAACGTTTTAGTTAAGGCACACAATAATAAATGCGAAATTCTTTTTGAGCTGTTACAGTTCCTGGCCACTTAGTATTGAGCCAGCTTTTATTTCCTTGATCTGTTTCCACACTTTCACTTAATCTATTACCCCTTATAATAATAATAATACATTTATAAAACTCTCTTTTCGCTGATAGCATTGCAGAAGCGCTGGATACGATAAAACAATTAATAACAATACGATAATTTTTAAAATTATGAACCTAAGACCTGCAGAAACAGAAACGTCTTTAAGTTAGACTTAAATTCAGTAACGTTTAAAGCACCGTCACTAGGCCTAGATCGCAATCTGTTCCATGACGACAGGACGATAAACCAGAAACTGTTATTCCGTGTGACGTGAACGCGCTATACTCTTTCATTGGCTAAGCGAGTTGCAGTTGACCGGTGCAACATTTCAGCAATGTATGCAGGGCAATGTATTTGTATTGAATTAGCTGGTCAAGCGACAACCAGTGTAGCTCATGAAGCACAGGACTTATGTGTTCGGAGCGTCGCGTATCAGAAACAATTCTGGCCGCATTATGTTGTAAACGACGGACGGGTTGTAGATTTGTCCTGTGCAAGCCGGAGTACATGGCGTTGCAGCAGTCGATCCAGGACATTAGAAAGGCCCGTACGATACTTTTCGACGTTTCGACATCTAACCCTTGTCGAATGTAGCCAATTTCGCGGAGTTGCCATGTGCACGAAGATTATGGCTTTATTATTTATTACAGATTATTATTTAGTAATTTTAGTTCTCTTTTGAGATTACTACAGAGTATCCGGAAAAGAGGTAGCCCGTAATTTTAATTACCTGAACCTAAAGCCATAGATTTAAAGCTATATAATTACCCCTATCTTATGTAACGCGCACCGGAAAAGAATACGCGGGTCTTATGTTATGAACTAGGTTGTGGTGAAAACACACACTCCAGTTGGAACTTTGTCTAATTCGATCCCCTGGGACCGGAAAAAATGCCAACAAGTGGTTATGGGGAGATAAGACAAATTAAGATTTGGTCGTAAATATCCACACTCCTTACTCGCCCCGGGTTTCTCACGAAGTTAGTCCCTGTTCTATACTTATCCAGGATAATAACACTGTGCCGATATTGACACTATCTATATACTGTTATTAAATTACATGCCATTTTATGAACCCTACGGCTTAATTCTTTAAGCCTGAAAACCTGACTTCAAAGCAAGCAGTCCTTTCTCCTCACACCGCAGCAGCTCATCAATCTTTAATAATCTAAGCGATCGAGATAAACCAGAAAATCCAGTAGGTTTCCTCAACCAAGTCTTTGTCTATATCACTATAAGCAATTCTTTTTGTCAAACGACATATAAAAGAACAAGAAAGCAAACTGAAGTTGTCAGGTGCACAATAAAAAACCGCTGAATTGTACGTGAACAATTCAAAATTGATTTGAAAATCAAAAATAAAACTAAATTAAACTCCAAGGTCCAATGGGAACGGATTTGCGTCAATCTCGCAATCGCAAACTCCCGCTTTTGGAAACTTCCTAACCCAATGGATAGTCCCGTCTAGCTAAGTCACCCCCAAATAAAATAGAGAAAACTAAAGAAAAATTTATTAAACAAATTAAAAATTTTGAATATTTTAGTTCTATACATCCCTTCTAGCTTGCGAGACCCCAGACACTAACCAAGTCAGCTCGTGAGAGAATTAACGAAAAATATAACTTTATGTAACCTTTTACGATTTGAGGCTATAGTTTCTCTTACAGCTATAACAGTCTTTATAAAGCCGCTACATTAAAGGCCACTACAAAACCATAAAAAATGAAATCTTTACAAAATAGGTAAAACAAAATATATATACGACATGCACAACACGTATTAACGAGGAAAGGAACAGATAATTTTACGCCAAACTTATATTCCCATTTAACAGGTATGCATAAATTAGTAAAAGAGGCCATAATAATGCATTGTAATAGGTCCGTTCCGGCCCGTTACGTGTCTTTTACATGATTTCGACGTTAGAATTACTCAAACGCGCCTCAAATGGCACCAGACACAGTTTATGGGAACAAAATTCTCATAGGTTGCATGGTGCCATGGTCATAGACAATTGTGCTGTTTATCACTGTATTGTATGTATATTCTGCCATTGTTACGTTTTTGCCAGTTATCTAACCTTTGTTTTTGCATGATTTATTGTATAATTATATAGTTGGACAGGCTCACGTGAGCCCAGAGAAAATTGGCGTAGGTTTAGCTGTTTAAAGTTAGGAGGATAAGGAGTGTAATAGAATCTTTGACTGGATTGAGCGTCAAGCTTTGTACAGTGTAATGGTCGCGTAAATATGCTGAAACAAATGGGTTACGGTAGCTTCCGAATATTCGGAAACAGCGGACACCGGGCTTGTTTATCGCCCGTAACCGTCCAATGGTTCAGATATTTGAAAATGCCCCGAGCACTTTTCGGTAGAGAATTTTCAGGGCTTTCGAATGAGGTCAAAATGTCACAGATCGCTAGAGAATTTCACAAGATATTTTTGGGACAAACAGGCGAACGCTCAACTAACGGCCATTACTTACGCTAGGTTTTGCTGGTGACCATGGTTCCGAGTGGACATAACCTAGGCATATATTTATATATAGTTATGTATATATGTGTGTACTGTCTGATTTTCGTGTCTCGGTACGTCTGTTTTTCCGCCCCCACTGTGCAAATCCTTCCTTTTAGAGCGTCCTTTGACGCCCCAAAATTGTCTGACCAGCGCCCTATCAACGGGTTTTTTCTTTTTGCCGTCGAATCATCGATTGTGAGTATGCGTGTTTCTAAGTAATTTACCCATCTAACGAGACCAGACGGGTCTCGACCCGACCTGTCAATCCGCTGTTGTATGAATTATTTTTCTGTTTCTAATGCATCACGAAAATTGAACATAGAATCCTGTCAGTTTGCACATCCCTGCACTCAACCCCTGACCCTAAATTGGCCCATGCGACCCCTTGTTCTACTCGCCTGCTTTTGGCGAACGCAACGATATACGGCGGGTCTCCACCCGACGGCCTGCTAGCCCGCAACGTACCGCCAAAGTGTCCCAAGTTCGGAATACCGACTGGAAGTGGGTACAAACCATCGGAAAATTTATCCCTAACTCGAAAGTAGGCAAGTCGCCCCTCATTGCATTCACCACGTCGAGATATCTCCAAAAATATCCGAGGGGCCTCCGTCCGTTGCCCCGTTAATCCAGGACGGCCGACAAAAGCGCCCCCACCACAATCGACACTCTCTCTATCTGTCGTGAATTTAGTGCCCCTCTAACCGCTGCCTGTAGGGCAGGGAAATCACCCGTCGTTTGAATCACCATTCCAAGGCGAGTTCAACGATGCCCGGCGGGCGTCGCTCCGCCCAACCGTTAGCGCGGGAAAGCCCGCTGAAACCCTGTATATTTATATATGTCGGAACCCAAAACTGGGTCGCGACCCACCACTACGTCTACCCACCTCGTGTTTGGTATCATTCAGCCCCGCTTTTCGTCCTGGGACCGAATTTCACCCCAGCCCCTCGAAAATCCCTCGGGAATCCCCTGTCCCGCTTCCCTTCCAGTGCCCCTTCTTTTCCGCG
>JASANE010026918.1:0-12532 GCA_030248225.1 Trileptium ribeirensis
CAAATAATGACGTTGTTGTTGTTGTGTATTTGTAAATATTTGTTACATGTTACATATTTGGTGAAAAATATATGGTGAACATTAGAGTAAATTATGAAAACATTAGAGTAAATAAATTGTTACAAAAACATTAGAGTAAATTAGAGTAAATATCTTGGTGAATCTGTCTACACAAGAAGAGTAAAATATTTTGGCAGAACATTAGAAAAAATATATCTGGCAGAACATTAGTGGATTTCTGGCAAGAACATTATGAAACAACAAACAAAAAATAAAAAGAATTTGCGCTTAATTCTAAAATATACCAAATTGTTACAGGTACCCAAACTATACTGTACAAAGTTAGAAAGAACCTATAGTGGGAAATTATTCTAATGAATTATACTTATTCTATAGTGTACAATAAACGAAAAATATATACTTACTTACTATATACTTTATAAATTAACGGTAACATTAGATTGACTATAAATATAGTGGATGTTACAGTCTAAAACTTTTTAACTAATGGTGTAAATATAGTGGATTGTGTAAACGAGAAACCATATAAATTTAGTGGCGCTTATCTGGGCTAAATATCATTGATAGATGACTGTTGTCTATGTAAACAATGTTTACATAGCTTAGGCATAGTTGCAAGGTAGCACCTGCACTTATATCACAACATCGTTCTGTTTATAAATAAATATTTTTGATAGCTATAAATAGTGAGCTAGAATTTAGTGTACCAAATGGCATAATTATGATAAATAGGTACAATTTCAGTTGCACTTATCTCAAACAGTTTGTTACATTAGAGTAACATTAGCTTAGTGGGAATTTTAGTGGATTTTCTATACTGTTAACTAGGTGAATTTTAGGTTGGCAGAACATTAGCAGAACATTAGAGTAAATAAATTGGGTAACAAAAATATCAAAAATAGATTGTACACTACATTAGGTATATATATAAAATATATATTATGCATTCACTTGTTAGTACCCAAACTATAGTGTAAATATAAAATATATAAAATATATATTTTATAAAATATAAAATATATAAAATATAAAATATGAAATTATTAGAAAATTCATATGTCTCTAGGTACAAATATACTGGGAAAAATTGGGAAATTATGAAATTCTAGACGGTTGGGTATGAAAAGTGTGGTTAAGAAATGTATACACTTTTTCAGCAGTTGCTTTGAGGTCAGGTAGGCTCAGGAGTGGGTATCACTCCTCCAGACAAATCCTGCGACGAGATGATGCACTTTATAACAAAAAGACAAGAGATCGATTGAAAGAAAGTTGCGTGAACTACAAGTCGGACGATCGTCCACATACATATTTATACCACTGGTTTTGAAACCAGACAAAGCAACAAAAAGCGAGGATTGTTTATGATGCATCCGCCAAAGCAAAGAAATCATATCCGAGTCTAAATGAGTGTCTGTATCGAGCCCCGGTTTTACTAGTCCTGTGCGGCATGCTAACGCATTTCCGACTGCCAACTATTGCAACAGTGTCAGATATTGAAAAGGCTTTATTACAGGTTGTATTACAAGAATGCGAGCGAGATGCAACTAGATTCCTGTGGCTCAAAGCAATTTCAACAACTAAACCTGCTACCTGTTGCGCAGTACCGTTCGGCGTGGTATCCAATCAGTGTCTTATGTTTTCACAGTATCTCATCATACCAATTCATTATTGAACTCCAAGCAGTTTGTGCTATGATCTTTGCTGGAATTATAATGGGAAACATAAAAACGCTGGGTCATATATAGATGACATCGCCTTGAGTACACCGCTAGGTAGTTAAGCTGGCGAACAAAACAAGTCGTCTAGCTCAGTATCCCAATGTAGCCCTATTTTTTCTTGCGGATCCGAAACTGGATCAATGAATTCTTTAGAACTGGAATGCCATTCCTTTATGTTCATCGATATCTCACCGAACAGCTACTTAGCTTCATTGTAAAACAACAAGGTATCTTCTAACGAATTCCTCTACTGCGATGACATATTGTGTATATATTTTCCGCGATATTTTTTGCGGACATTGTTTCCTTCTGATTGAGATGATGAGATACTGTGAAAGACATAAGACACTGATTGGATACCACGCCGAACGGTACTGCGCAGAACAGGTAGCAGGTTAAGTTGTTGAAATTGCTTTGAGCCACAGGAATCTAGTTGCATCTCGCTCGCATTCTTGTAATACAACCTGTAATAAAGCCTTTTCAATATCTGACACTGTTGCAATAGTTGGCAGTCGGAAATGCGTTAGCATGCCGCACAGGACTAGCTAAACCGGGGCTCGATACAGACACTCATTTAGACTTGGATATGATTTCTTTGTTTTGGCGGATGCATCATAAACAATCCTGAGTTTTGTAGTTGCTTTGTCTGGTTTCAAAACACAGTGGTGTGGATTGTAAATGTGGACGATCGTCCGAGAATTTGTCGTTCACGCCGACTTCTTCAATCAATCTCTTGTCTTTTTGTTCTTTTAGAGTGCGGTCATACATCCGCAGGACTTCGGATTTGTCTCGAAGAAGTGATACCAGCTATTTGAGCCTACCCTGACCTAAACAACAGTTGCTAAGGAAATCTGCTGCGTTTTCTTTCCAGGCCACGGCACTTAGTACCGACCGTCTGCAAACTTAGTGAACCGATACAGAGCCGTGTTGTTGCCTCTGACATATGAACCAACTTTAATTTCGATGTCTTCCAGTGACCAGATTCGTACGATGTCTGACCCCGATTGTGCGCGTCTGTTCAACGCCTTGAAACGTGTGATTATTATATTCGTAACTTATATTCAATGCATCCTAGCTTTAACCTAACAAGTGAATGCCATTTGATAGCGCAATACGTTGAATTTCCACGAAATCATAATAGTAGTGCGATCCGATTAAATTTTAATATTGGCTTGTTCCGATTTGTCTGTTAGAGTGTCCGCTAATGGAATGTGACCTAAAATTAGCATTGTATTAGTACTGACGGGGTACTTCTGGGCTGGGCATGAAATTATTCCGTAACTAACATGGATATTGGTAACGAACTGCATGATAATAATGCAACTGAAATTGTACCTCTTTCTTGGGGTAGTGTCATGCGTTTGGTGCGCGCAAATTCTGCAACTGAAACAACTTCATGGCTCTCAGAAAGTAGTTTCCGCTTATGACGGAACGATGTTGTAATATAGCTACAGGTGCTACCTGTGTCGAAAAGGAGCTGTGCCTTAACGTATGTGAAACGTTTGTTACATAGACGACGGTCATCTGCAATGGATCTTTAGCCCAGATGCCACAAGCGCAGCTTCGAGTTATGGTTTC
Organism: Trileptium ribeirensis; assembly: GCA_030248225.1. Classification (NCBI taxonomy): domain Eukaryota; kingdom Metazoa; phylum Nematoda; class Enoplea; order Enoplida; family Thoracostomopsidae; genus Trileptium; species Trileptium ribeirensis. Next base: position 3,318 of record JASANE010026918.1, read on the forward strand.
TCGTTACACAATCCCGCTTGTTCATAAGCACATTAGTTAAAAAGTTTTGACTGCTGACATCCAGCTGTTGCGTTTTAAGTCGATCATTGTAATGTTTACCGTTAAATTTTTGGGGGCAACAGCTACTATGGTGAGTTGGCTTTCTGCTGTAGAAACAATTCGTTTCTTGCGTACAAATGATAGCTGTATGACTATCATTCAAGCACTTTATGCATCGCTCACAGACTGCAGCTTCACGTACATCAAGTAGTTTATACTGTGAGCATTGGTCTGCGGAATGCGATCCGGTGCAAAAAACGCATTTTGGTACTGTTTTGTTGTTGTTTCATAATGTGATTTACGAAAATCGCCGCGTGTTGCAAGTTGATTTTCTTTGTGGTTGTGTTATCCTTTCTAAATTCAATATGCTGTGCATGTTCACTGTTTTGTGTTGGCTTAACGCAACGTTCACGCATTTCAGGGGCCTTAATTTTGTCACTCATGTAGGGTGGACAATTTCCATGGTTTGTTTTCATTATTTCTGTGTAACGGGATTAGTACCTCTCGAGGCAGTTTTGACAAAATAATTGATATGACGACTTGACCAAACAAGTCTTCGATTAATCCAAATGCTACGAGACCGAATATATATCTCACAGTTGTGGTATGTTTTCTGTAACACGTCACCGTCGCATAAAGGCAAATCTAACAAACTTTCAAAATGCGCGACAACGACAACGTCATTATTTCCAAACCGTTCAACTAGCGCCTCAACTGCTGTCTCGTAGCTCAATGCTGTTAGATGGTACCGTCCACAATATTATGAACGTCACCAGTGAGAAATCATTTAATATAATTGATTTTGTCAACATAGGAATTGGAATGTCCGTTGACTCAAAATTATCTCAAAGTTTTTGTCACCCCAAAGTATCTCCTTTGTATTTCAGTATTTCAAATTTCGGTACTTAACTGAGTGTTTGAAACGTTGGTTTGAAATACTGTCATTGTAGGACCTTTATGGCTAGCAAGTGAATTTTTTTGGAATTTGATAGAATGCAGAATGTTTATTTTACTATATCAATTACCTAGAGTTACTACAGCTTTCAGCTTCTTGGCTAAGTTGATCGTCATCTTCAGGGAAATGGAAGGCAATCTGCCTGCTCGTGGTAGTATGTCAGCTTTTGGACCAAAATAGCTGCGTTTCTAACGATTTTGATTTTCCAAATTAGACTGAAGTTGTTGATATTCGTGTAATTGATTGGATGTCAATATTTAGAAGAAATTCCTTCATCAGTTGAATCAGAGCATTAACAGATTTATTCATGTATTATGTCCAAAAAATGAGTACATGAACAAAAAAAACAAAAAATAAGTATATACATGAACAAAATACAAAAACGTGCCTGAATCACTAAATGAGGATAACAATGTGTTACATCAGCGTTTCTCTCAAATAAAAACGGTATCTACTCCGTAGAAGTTATGCTTGTAACAACATGGAAAACGCCGTAATCTTTAAATGCAATTCTACAAGAATGACTATTGATTTCTTCTGTAACTTTATCAAGTGTCCGCTTGCGTAATTCTTGGTTCTTGCTTGTTTTCATCGGTAGATCATCACCGGGATGTGTTCAAACTGATGCAGATTGACTAGCGACGCAAGCACTTCAAAATGACTTCAAAATGCAAGCGTTTTCCAGGCTTACGGCACCATAGTACAAACAAAAAAACATCTTTAAATATATCAACTTTAGTCTACCGTTGATAAGCATGAGCAAACTCCGATGTCACTTAAAAAATTTGATTGAAATAAAAACGAAAGCCAACAATCAATCTTATATTCACAATAGTTTCAGTCATCGCAGCCGGCATCAAACCTTTAGCTTGGATATATCCAAAACTAGTACAAGGTGCAACTATGGAATTCTATTTTTGCTTCAAAATTTTACGGGCTCATCCTTGCTTTCTATAAAGCTCTTGGCTTAATATACATAGAATAGACAAAATTGATATTTTTTCCATGAATTAAGCATAATAAAGCAGAACGATAGTTAGGGCTAATAAAATCACACACTTTTAATTTCAAACATTTAAACGTGATACATTTGTGCTGCCGAGTTTAACTATGCTGTAGCACATGGACTTTAATTTAATATCACAGTAGGTTTTTTGTGTGTCTGTTAAGGTTTTTCATATTGTTTTGTTTTCATATTAATATACGTCACAATGCCACTGCTGATTCATTCTGAACTTCGCCGGAGAAGCTTTAACAGTAGGGCAATATTCACGGAAATTTTTTGACCTGATCTGAGGGCATCTGGACCCCAGGACCACACCCCTGGGTGCTTCATTGATATCAATATATATGTTAAATCTTCGCGTTGTACATTGTTACAATGGATTTTTATCCGATACAAAAAATCCTCTCTGGACTTAATATTTTTCACGGTAACGAATTAATACATTGTATTACGGAGAGTATAAACCTAACTATTAAGAGTTTGACACATTTCTTACATATTGACTAAATTTTCTGCTCTTTTCAGACCTGTCTTGCGTTACTAAATTTTTCTACAACTACACACATATTAATCAAAACAATCTTCTAACATTAGAAATTTAAAAACGTAAAATCGCAACATGGTGTTATTGCAAAATTAACCACATTTCACACATTAAGGAAATATAATATTAATATCACTTGCGCAAACTGGAGCTATTCCATTCCAGGATCCGTCACTCAAGCACTGTCGCGTTTCCTGTCCACTAATGGTATATCCAGCATCGCAACTGTAGTTTGCTACCGTTCCGGAAACACTGTCGTTCGGGGCCGCGGTCGAATAAACTAAGGTCCCATTTATAATTTCCGGCAAAGGATCGCATGCTACAAGCAAGAATAAGTAGTAATCGGAGCGACTAACCGCGTTATTTCAATTTTAATTTCCTTAATTGTGCTAAAACAATATGCACAATAATGTATTATATACGGCAGACACGGTGCTAGTGCTGCATTCCTTGGACGAGGAGGCAATTCACATGTCAAGGGGCCTCTCAGAAAATATAATTTTTTTCTTCTGTCCTTGTATGAAATCACCTCGAATACACCGGCTACGACTTCAATATTTTCAAATTTGTAACTGTATGTCCCGATCAGGGGCGTGGGCGCACCGCCCACTCTAGAAGCTTCGTTTTGATTGTTCAGATGATCTGTTCATAACATGTTGTGATTTTTTTCTGATTTCTGGCTCAACGGCGTCGTCTTGGAGGTGCTTAAATGTCTTTTAATAGTTAGGTCAGTCAAGTCTTGGGGTCTTCCTAACAGCTTTGCTTGGTACGCCACTGACACCAATTTATGGGAGGGAGGTGAAACGGAACTCTCACCATTACAGCTTGGGGGCACTCACATACTAGAGTCGGTGCTGATCATCCCATTATGCACTGTTGTTAAAACTTATTAAAATTATAAATATAACAGATGTCGTAGACGTTATTTCGCAACTAAAGAATTGATTTACCTTCCAAGTTTGTATGCACAAGCAAAATTAGCTATCCGACAACGTGTGACGCACGCTTCGCAGGTTTAAACTTCCATGCAAAAGAGTATTTTTTGTAAAAGTGACTGCTTCGTGCAAACTCAGTACTTTCACAATGACATGTTATGTAACATTAAATTCCCTGACACCACCAACACATTTACTCCGTGCAGTAAAAGAGTTTTTTCTCCAAAAACCCAAAATCAATGATAAAGGAATTATCAGTTTTCATAAAAATATACAGAAGGTCAATTAATTGATTCACCAACAAACAGCAAAATCATGCGAAAATACTGATTTGGTAATTCCTGTTTCAATACCAAAACATTATAAATTGGTCTATTATCTGGGAATGGCTAACTTGACCTGATTTATCACAAATATTCATATTATATATATTAACTTTGTGGAATTCGTACTTTGTCCATCTGAGTTATAATACCTATTATGCAGAAAATAGCGATGACTGCTTTTCAGACAAAATCATCTGTTTTTGCTATGTGACTGGAATGTTTACACTTCATGTAATGCAAAGTTCAGGTTGTAAATCACCCGAAATGTGGAAGATTTATCCCTGTATGGTCACGACCATACCATGGTATATGGTATTCGGTGGAACAATGCTATTTAACATAGAGGACGGTGCCGCCTAAATCATATGCTATACACTATGATGTCTCCGACACTCTATATGTTAAAATAATTAAAGAAGGCGGAAATTTAACATAGTGAAATTTTAAATTATACAATTAATGTCGTAGTATTTCGTATATTTATCATTAACAGTTCGACAGCAGTGATCTGGGTAAATCTTTAGCTACTTGGCACATTTGTTGCGCGAAAACAGCAAACAAAATCTTTCCCAAAAAACCGGCGTCGTCAATGGATGGGATTCGCCTGTGCCTACGACACTATACAGAAAATCCACACTGTCCCGGACACCCTATAAAATTATTTAAAAAAATGTCCCAAATCGAGCTAAGTGGCTCCCCAAATTCTCGCGGGAATCGCAGAAAATAATTTGATTAAAATATTTATTATTTGAAATCTGTAATTCGAGAATTCTCAAATTCTCGATTCCGATTCAAAAATTGGCGATGCCTAAATTCCCGATTCCCAAAATTGATAATCCCAGAATTCCCAATTGCCATACGTTTTAAACCTTCATTTCTATTGGAAACGTTTTACGCTATAAAAATAAATTTTAGTGGAGTAAGTGTTTTACAAAATAGATTCGCTACTTTTTGACTGAAAGGATATTAATGAATTCACTTGAAAGGTTCGAAAGTGTACCAGTTTTAAAGCTATTTGCGTGACGTTTGAGATTACAGAATCGATTGATCAGGTGTCATATTTTATTTCACATGATGATTGGTAGTGTTGTACTACTGGTGTTAATTACATTTCATATAATTTAAAATCCTCTTATATAATAAGGGTGGTCTTCTAGTTTTTCATGTATTAATATGAAGAGCTGGCGCCGAGCATTATCACGCATACTTGGATTCTACAACTTAGTCTGATGAGATGTAGATTGAATTACAGTATGTACCTGTTTTATATATTTGAAATGAGGCAATAAAATAATATTTCTATATATAATCAATCATATCTGCTTAATTCATGGCCTGACTGGGCCTGCTCAGTTTTCATTCCGGCCAGGCCGCGCCTACTTTGGTCGTGTTTTGAGCCGGGCCTGAAAAATTAGGCGCGGGCCCGTTGCAGCCGATACTAGAAGTCAGCTTTAACTCTGGTCTTTTCTCGGTTGGGCCCTATATCAGAGCTAAGCCGCAGCTGTCGTAATATATAAACCAAGCTGATCATAATGAATTAGGAGCCGATTTGAACCGAAATAATGATCTGTTTGTGACATCTGAGCAAACCAAATGCTATGGAAAAGCTGGATTTTTGAAAAACTATTATAAAGCAACAAACATAACTGTAGCAAATGAAGTATAGTACAATAACAGTCATCCCACTGTAGAAACATCTGCTGTTATCTCGGTTAGTCTCGTAAACGTTATAATAGCAACAGTATATAATTCGTTAGCTTGTATATATGTTATATGGTTTTATAGCATGGCAATAAACGAAAAAAGGGAAATTTTTACTATTCAGATTTTTTACGAGCTGATCTAAGCATGCTCTGCTATTGCTATTGATAGAGTAGAGCCGATCAAGATGCGGTTCAAGAAGAGCGTAGTCGATCTTAGAATGTGTATGTTTCTCATGTCTACTTTTCATAATAGGCAGAGAGGTGTTCAGTTTTGTTCCGATAATGCCTTTAGGAAAAATTGCATCTTTTAATATCAGAATCACAGTGTACAGTTAGTGTCAGTCTTGAGAGACCCAGATTTAACAAAAAATGGCCCAAGGGGCTAACGTATCAACCATCCAATGAATCAACGACATTTACCGCTTGAAGTGAGACTGAACATTATAATACTTTCCAGATATCTTGCTGCCATTATTATAATTATACCCTCGGCACGGCACGTTTGAAATGAATCCGACCATGTTCTGTTATCTGCAGAGCAGAGCCCAGCAAGGTCTGGTCCAAGAAGAGCCAAGGCTAGCTGGAAAATGTTTCTGTTTCTCATCTTTACCTCTCACAATATCACACAGTTACTTCACAAATAGCACACGTTTCGTGATGTCAAAATTAAACACGGTTGCTACATATTTAAGATATTTTTTGAAAATTTACATGAGTGTTTTGCACATTTTGAATGTTTGCAGGAGCCATATTTTATTTTTTCAGCGTGTGGACGTCGTAAGTATGGATACTTCCATTGTGCTCACTACATATGTAATGAAAGACCATATTTATGCCTAGCTAGAGTACGATTATATTTACAATATATGCGTTGAAACTATGCTAGTGTTTACTGTATAATCATGTTTAGTTTAGTGGTAAAATATATTTGCATTGATAATACAATAGATGCCCGTATATCTGGATTTTCCATGCAATTTTAGTGTTCAGTGTATGCCTGATGAGCTACGTGGTAGAACCCTGGTAGTTCCCAGGTTACCTGTTCCCCAATTAATAATTACCGAACTACAAATTCTAAACTTCCGATTCCCCATTTACCCATTCCCACATTATCAATTAGGATTCTCGAACTCACTTTTCACTAATTCTCTATTGCCTGATTCCTAAATTCTGGGCTACCAAATTCGGATTATCAATTTCTTAACGCATGAGTAATCTTAACAAGCTCCGCCAACCATCCTCTTTTGACACCATGTGCAAAACGTTGTTAGGGAACAAAACTCGGATTTCAAAAGCCATATCAAATTTGGACATTTTTCTGTTCCATAACGCCATTAGCGGATGCAAGTCCGCTCCTGTACTTTAACACCAATGTGTTCGCAAACATTTTCAAATTATAATATATGTAATATGAAGCGGTTTAATTTCTGTTCTTTTATACAAAAATGAAATTTGTGTTCGCATTTGCTTTTGACAAAATAGGATGGTAAGCGGTACAGCTTAAGTTTACGTATGCATAATTCCAGATGCAAAAATTCCCGATTCCCTAACTCCAGATTCTCAAATCCCCGACTTCCAAATTACACATTCCCAATTCCCAAATTGCCTACATCCAAACTTCTCGATTCCGCATTTCTGAATCCCAAATTACCGATTCCCAAATTCTCTGTTTCTGATTCGTAAGTTCCCGAATTCCAAATTCTCCATTTCCAAATTCTCGGTTCTCATGTACTGATTCCCTTATTCCCGGATTCCAAATGAATTTCTAATTCTCTATTGCTAAACTGCCGCTTTCCAAACCTTCAATCCCAAAATCCCCTTTTCCCACTTTCCCTATTCCCAAGTTCCAGATTTTTAATTCCAGATATAACAATTCCCAAATCGATTCCCAAATCGATTCGCACATTCTCGATTCCAAAATTTTCGATTCCTAAATTTCAGATTAACAAATTCCTAATTCTTTAAGACCCGATTCTCAAATTCCAGATTTCAAAATTCCCGATCCCCTACATTCACTATTCAAAAATTCCCAATTTTCAACTTTCCTTTTCTGAAATTCCCGATTCCCACATTCTCGATTCCCAAATTTTCGAATCCCAAATTCCTGATTCCCAAATTTCCGATTCTTAAAATATCGAATCGCAAATTCCGATTTCCAAATTTCCGATTCCTTGCACTTAATTGAAAAATTATTTGGTTCCAATTCAGTGGACATTTGCGCAGCCTCTTAGCTTGACTTTGGAATAGTGGTGATTTACTGTACGCCATATCGTTAATGGTGTTACGTAGACTGTACGTGGACAAAACGTCAGCATGGCGTGCAGCTTCTAACGTGAACATTGCAAACTTTAGGCATTTTGCCATCAATATTGATACAAGTAAATAATACCTTCCGCGATTCTACTAAATAATTACATCTCATTTTGGGCATGAACCTGTGTAAATCTTTTCGCTGACATTATATTAAATCGGTATGTGTGTCAGGATTCACGTGCTTTTTGCATTGCCAGACTGTTATGGAAGATTCTTACTTAAATATGCAGAACAAAATGTAAGCAAATATTAACAAGAACAGTCTATACCAAGCAGATCTGGTTATGGCTGACCAATAATTCAAATGATAGCACTTTTTGGAAATTCAGCGACATTGAATTTTACTTAACCAGAAGCATTTGATTTCATAATAGAAGTACGTATATGCGGCCGTCGCGGGTATACTAAAATAAGCTGCGAGATACATCTTACTTTGAGAACTAGGAATCTCGACACGCATGTACAGGACACGCATGTACCGCAGCCTTTGTTTAGAGTATGTTAAGGTATGCTTAATTTTTCCTTCCTCCAAATACGACAGTAGGCGAACTTCCGCTCTCAGATCATTTCTTTTAACCTTCCGCGATGTTGAATATAGTCATGTACACTTGCCAGTATATTTAACGTGATACATATTTCGTAAAATTATCGGTATTATTTAGAACGTGCGCCTAAAATCGAAGAGTTAGACGCCTCTCGTTTTCTAATGGTGAACGGTATCTAGCAGTGTTATTTGTAAAGTGTCCTAATAGGGTAACGTAACGCAACATTAGCAGATAATGTATAGTCTAATATAAGATGAATGCAACACCAACAGATGAAGAGCGCAATCATTAATTATGTTGAAACTACAATCTGGTGCAATTTACCACAAGAGTTGATGTTATAAGGCAGCATTGTATGCTAAAAACACACGCTTGATTCGATCAAATACCTTATACACCACCATTCTGTGGTGAAAAATATCGTCATAGCAAAATTCGTGTCACGTTGCTGTGAAATTGTAGTAAGCCTCAAAGTTGGCGTAGTAAGCACAAGCATTCATTTTTATGTATAATAGCGTTGGTTGAAAATCACACTCGCTTGATCTTCGAAAACGGGCACAATCAATCAAACATATTTAACCTTGTAAATAAAATTCTGCGGCGGGATAAGCAAATCAGTGTCCTGACTTAGCTGAAGGTGTGTTATTTCTGTATGTCCTGCTTTTCTGAACACCCAGAGCTTTCTCCACATCCGTAAAGATCCTAGTAAAGCGATCGACGAATAACATGCGTACAAATATATACTAAAGGCCAATCCGAGGGAATGTGCGACATAATGGACCCTCATTCATTTGTTTATCTGTACCGACTCATTGCTTGATACGCATTAATAGTGGGAAAAAGCAGTGG